>VMDR010009202.1:0-34121 GCA_007922815.1 Macrotus californicus
CAAGAATTTGGCTGAGTGTTGAATAATGCTCTTGCTGAACTTCCAGACGGTGAGCTGAGCAAAGCCCTCTGACCCAGGGAGGGTGCTCCTCACCCTTGCCCTGGGCAGGGGAAGGAGGTGTTGGGCTGTCTTCAAGAGGGGACAGGAGTGGTGGGAGCAAAGGGAAAGCAGGGGCAGTGGTGCCCTCAGTGACTCTGGGGACACCCGTTCCTCAAATCTCACTCTCCAGCCACCCGTGGGCCTTGGACCTGAGGGAGTTGACATCGTTGAACATCCAACTTTTCCGCATTCTGCTGAGGGAGCAGTCTCTGCAGAGAAAGCCGAGTGTCCTGGTCATGGTTGGACTGAAGCCATTTACATGGATGAAGCAGAATTGGAGTCCAGCACTGGACTTTTTCCTTGTCTAGGTCATAAGACCTCCCTCCGAGAACAGTGCTGTTCCAATACACGGCCACCCCAGGGCTTCTAGGCCATGAACTTCATAAAACCCTGAGCAGATTATCTGAGGCATTGGAAGAAGACTCCCTGAGCAAAACTGAGAACACTCCAGAAAACCGCAGTGCTCTTGGTCTATGAAGGTGAGCTCCCCTGGAAAACTCTGAGCTCCCCCAAAGCACATGGCTTTCATAGCACCCCGAAGGGACCCAGTTGCTTTTTCCTGGTGCAGATCACAGAGGCACCTGCTTTGAATGAGGTCACTTCGCCCAGGTGGCTCCTCTGACTACACAGCCACCATTCTCCCCTGATGAGTGCCCACTGTCCTCCCCATGTGGTTCCCACATGGGCCACGTTCAGGATGGCCCTCCTTCCAGGGCCGCCAGTGGCCCTGCATGTGATCTCAGGTCCCATGGAAACCACAGTGACAACAGAGATCCATCCAAGAAGCCACAGGCACATGTGTCATCATGATCTCAGAGATCCGCCCCTCAGGCAGGCTGTCTGCATGTCACAAAAATTAATTAAATGACTTAAATTGACTGTTGGGGTGTTAACCCAGAGCAGGCCCCACGGGGCAGCGAGAGCTAATCTGAGTCATTGTAAAACGGGTCCCAGTGGCATCCACGTGTAAACAGGGAGGTGCAGGTCTGGCTGCGCCCCTGCTGACTCAGAGCGGGCCTCCCTCTATGGTGGCGGAGGGGTGTAGGGGTGGGAGTGGAGGGTCCTTTAGACCCAGCTGCCCCTCCTCCCCTGTAGGGACTCACTGCTGAAGCAGCTCACCCTCCTGCAGGAGAGGACAGACTGATGCCTGCTCAGGAATCACCAGGCTGGAAGGAGGGGACGACAGGTCGCCCTTTGGTAGTTTTCATTCCACGCCTCAATTTCTGAGTAAATGCACTTTCCTTCCTCATCTTTTCCATCCACCTTTCCCTTCCTTTTCTTTGCTTCCTCTGTCCCCACATCCAGACTGGGAAGGAGCAGTTGGCAACGCCCAACTACCCAACAGACAGACAAGCATGTGCTTAAGTCCGTAAAGGTTGGAGTATCCCAAGAATTGTTTGGAAATTGTTTGTATCAATTTGATATTATATCATACACATGTGTATGTATGTATGTATTATCACATACACAGATATACACATCAGAAAAACCATACCTGTGCTTAACTTGTTGACACTTTCTTTGTGGTTTGGTTTAGTTTTTCTTTTGAATTATAAGGCAGTATGTGGGAACAAACACCGTCATCCTTTCTGAGTTTAGAGCCATTGAAGGCGTGGGGGCCGGTGGGGGATTTTGAGCAGCTGTGGGCGGGTGACTATGGATAGAAGGGAGACAAGCTCTCACATCCAAACCTGTGTTCAAGAGCTACAGTAATATTTGGGATTGTTAGTAGGTGTGAGTGGCACCAGCTACTTGGGGAGGCAGCGGCATAGTGCAGCATCAAATGCACTAACTTTGTGGTCACACAGGCCGAGTTCAAGACCCATTCCCAACATTCACACCCACCCTGGTCTCAGCGAGTTCCTCAGCTTCTCTGGGGTCAGTTTTCTATTCAGAAAATAGGTGGCCCTGAGGACTGAATGAGCTGACATGAGTAAGCCACCTGAGACATGTAGTAAGTGTTCAGTAAATGAGAGCTGTTATTTTAAGTTTCAAAAGTGAGCCTACTGTTTACATTATTAAGACTTGCAACATGATACATTATGCCTTCTTTTAAATGTTTTCTTGTAAGTAAACTTTTAGGTTAAAAACATACTCTTACTTTTTCATATAAAAAGACCTCCCATTGAGGACTCTTAAATAAGCCATATAAGCTCTTAGCTGAAGAATTTAAACTTCAATACAGATATAATATATTCATTTGCTCAGTTGATAGAATTATTATCATCATGGGAGCCAATGAAGTTAATATATCAATTTTACCTATAATTTAAAACAGAGGCCTACAAAGAGTGGAAACACTGTCCTTACCTAAGGTATGTTCATTATCAGTTTAAGGTGACTTAGACCCCAAGTTGGAAAGGATGGGAAGTGAAAGGTGACTGATCTACTGTGACAGAGGGGTTAAGTGTTTCCATCTCGTTAAAGCCCCAAACAAGAGTCCACGGAAGTAAAGATTCACACAGGAAAGGCTTAGAGAACTGACAGCTAAGGGGAGGGCCCTGCCAGGGTGCTGGGCCCCTGTGACTGACAGCCCCCATTGTGTGCAGGCCTGTGCTTCCGGGCAGGAAATCCCAGCCTCCACACCAGGATGAGGGCAGTTAAGGCCAGCCCAGGAGCGGGGCCAGTGAGGACATCTCGCTGCCACTTCCCACTCTCCTGAACGGATTGGGTTTAGGC
The DNA here is from genome assembly GCA_007922815.1 of Macrotus californicus. Taxonomy (NCBI): domain Eukaryota; kingdom Metazoa; phylum Chordata; class Mammalia; order Chiroptera; family Phyllostomidae; genus Macrotus; species Macrotus californicus. The sequence goes on from VMDR010009202.1 coordinate 2,779, forward strand.
TCCCTTTCCCAGGACCCCAGAGGTCAGGCCTGGTAAGGGCTGGGCTGGTGGAGAATCCAGCCTCTTCTGTGTGGAGATCAGCCAAGCTTGGGAGGTGGGAGTGGAGTGCTTGGTTGAGGGGATGGGTGTGAGTGGGGTGCAGGATGAAGAATGAGAGAAGAAGAATTTGAAGGTTCACAAGGTGGCTTATGTTTGGGGCACATTGTGAGGTCAAGGGTCATGGTGGAAAGTGATTTGAGGGTTGAGATAGGAAGAATTCTCTCTCCTCTATGTTTAAATTTTTCCCCTGGTTTTAACTTTATATTTTGGCTAACTTGGTTAATAAATGAAGACAAAATAAACCTGAGTTTTTATAAAATCTGCTTACTTCCGTGATGGTAATACGCAACCAGGGGAGGCCCAGCTGGGTCTCTCTCTCAGGATCCTGATGGCATGCCCTAGACTTCATTTTGGACTAGCAGAGCCCCAAATATGTGGACATTAAAATGCCACACCTAGGTTTGCCTCTGCCTGCACATTTATAAAGATAGGATGAGAGAATTTTTAATGATAATAAAAATAATGATGGCAACAATAATAACAAAATCATACAACACTTACTAGGTCCTGGGCACTGTTGTAAATGCTTTAGATATGGCAACTCATTTAATCCTTATAACACCTCTTTGAGGTAGGAGGCAATGTCACTTCCACCTCACAGGGAGGAAACTGCACCGCGGGTCGGTAACTGAAGCCACGGCACCCGGCTCACGGCTCACGAAGCGCGGCTGGGGAGGAGCGCTGGCGGTCGGCTCCGAGATCTTAGCGGCTGTAGGTGTTGTCGTGCCTTAGGTTGTACTTTAGCATCTTAATTTTAAAGCGAGAATCCAAATTTGATTATCACTGTTGTTTAAAAAATCACATTATTGCTTTTCTCTCATGATTACATTTAGAGTTACTACAGAGAACTTGAAAAAGATTAAAACCACAAAAAAAGGAAAATTAAAGCTACCTTTCCTCTTGCCACACAGAAATAACTACTATTAACACTTCAATGTATTTTCTTTCAGACACTTTACCACGCAGAAATACATGCACATTACTAAGATAATGCTCTAGAGACGATTACAGCCTGCTTTTCCCCCTGGACAATATATGTAGAGTATATTTTTATGCCATGCAGTATTTAACTATTCAAAGCGGCTCTGCTACAACAATCACTTTTAAGTACGGCATTACATTTCGCTAAAACAAAGACGGTGCATCAGTGTGACAATTATCTAATAAGTTCTAAGTTTTAACAGAAAGCTCTGAGGAGCTTGAAGAGCATCTACATGCAGTTTTCAGGTCTTTCCCCGCTTGCAGAGCGCGCAGACTCTGACCCAGGCTGAGGCAGCGTGGAGTATTCATTCACTCAGAGAGCTAATAGTTTTTGGACATCTACCACTTGCCGAGCACTAGTTCAGGAGCAGGGACTACAGCCTCCAGAGCATTCATGGAATTTGATTAAAAAACCCAGGGTCCTGGAGTCAGATTGCTTGATCTGGCCCCAAGAAGTCTAGCTGTGTGACTCTGAGCGTGTAACTTTGAAGCTTAGTGTCTTCATCTGTGAAGACAATAGTGCCCACCTCATGGATTGTTATAACAATTAAATGAGATAGTACTTGTAAAGGTTTCCTATAATGTCTGGCACATACTGAGCACTCTACCTATTATTGTTAGCTTTGGCTCTGCCTTGCTGCCTTTACTGTTCAAGATTTGTCCATCTGAAGCCCTCGCCTCAAATCTCAATGAATGTAAATGTCTCTATTATCTACACTTAAAATAATTCTCCTACTCTCCACCTGCCAGAAGCCTGACTACGGGGACTGCCTGACCAACTGTCTATCACTTGAGTAGTGCACATTGTTGAGAAAAAAGGAAGCACAAGTTAACAGATAGAAATACAGAGTTCAGCAGTCAACCTTCCAAACAACAGTAGATACTTGATTAATCTTGAAACTTAGAGTCAACAAAACACAATTGCTTAAGTTTACTCCAGACAAAGAGATTTTGTGAGAAAAAAAAAATCCTTCCCAATGCCTCATGTTCCTTGGAGTTCAGTTTACATTTTGAAACTCGAAACCCTCCAGTCACTGTTCTACAAACTACATCTGCTGTGGCCACACGATGACTGCATCACTAATGCTAAGTGAGAACGGTGGGAGGGGCAAGCCTGCTTCATTCAAATCAGGGTATTTTCAGTCTGTCCTGTGGTCAGGAGCTCCATGGGATTCCAGGATTGCAAAACAGCAAGGCGCTGGGGCCAGCATCCCAAAGGTGGCTCCGCCCTTGCACTCCCTCCTCCTGCAAAAAGTCAGCAGCTTGGTCACTGCATTTCCTTTTCATTCCTTGACTGCACTAATTATTTTATTTTTATTTTTACTTTATATCACTGACATAGCAAACTACAGTGAAATACTGTGCTGGTTGGAATGGAGATTTGCAAGGTGCTGATGGGGGAAGGCCCCGATCACAGCTTTGAAATCACAAGGGGCCTCAAGTTAGCTTAAAAATCTTCTTAGCTCTTTGTCCACAGTCTTTTAAAAATGCTGCAAATTGTGGGAACATAAAGGTGGCTTTCGGTAATCCCTGATTATGGTATTTGGGCAGGAAATGTGATTTTGGGGGAGACCAAATTTAGGAGTCACTGAGGAGGTGGCACAATCTAACAGGTGGAGGATCAGACTGGATTTTCTGTTCCTTCGCCATTAGCTGCAGGGTTCTAGAGCTGGCTCGCACTGCACTGCTCACTGCTTTCGTGTCTTGTTTGTGAAATGAGATCACGCTACTAGATAATCTCTAAAGTCCTGTGCCAGGTTCTATGAAATATTTTTTAAGGCATGGTTTTGCTCATTTGTTAGAATTGGGAAAACTATTAATAATGTGGGATGGGCAAAGAGCATGAACAGACAATTGATTTAAAAAAAACAAATAACTAATAAGACTTTTCTTTTTTAAAATTTTCTTAAATTGATTTGACAGAGAGAGAGACAGGGACATCAGTTTGTTGTTCCACTTATTTGTGCATTCACTGGTTGATTTTTGTGTGTGTCCTGACTGGGGATTGAACCCACCACCTTGGTGTAGCAGGACGATGCTCTAACCAACTGCGATACCCAGCCAGGGCCATAAGTAATAAGTCTTTTAAAACAATGTCAACTTTACTAATAATCACAATTTTCTACTTATCCAAACAATAAATCTTTTTTAAAAACAGTTTATACTTAAAGAGGTTTAAAAGAGAGTCCCATGGAGAGTTGAGAAGCCTTGCTTGCTTGGAAGGTCATGTAGGGACAGGTAAGCCTAAGTCAGGCAGGGTCTGAGCAGGGCAGGGGCCTGATGCTTCTAAGCCAGGCCCTCCTACTACTTCGTGGGGTAGCTCACTTGGTTTTGTTTGTGAACCCTTCTTGGACAGCCACTCATCCCTGACTCAGGCTATTTGCTTTGGAGATGCTGGCCAACCCCTGGTCAGTCCAGTCGAACACAGTCTTGAGACTTTGACAGAATTATCAGGAAAGTGAGGTTTCTTTCTGCTGGCACTAGTAGGTATAAGAAAACAGAAGAAACGAGAATAATGGCTGCCAAGAGCTGGGGGGATGGCGAATGAAGAGTTGTTTGATGGGTATAGATTTTCCATTTTGCAAGATGAAACAGTTCTGGAGATCTGTTGCACAACAAAGTGACTGTACTTAACACTACTAAACTGTGCACTTAAAAATGGTTAAGATGGCTGCCCCGGCTGGTGTGGCTCAGTGGATTGGGCACTGGCCTGAGAACCAAAGGACTGGTGGTTCAATTCCCAGTCAGGGCACATGCCTGGGCTGTGGGCCACATTCCCCTATGTGGGATGTGTGAGAGGCAACCACACGTTGATATTTCTCTCCATCTCTTTCTCCTTCCCTTCCCCTCTGTCTAAAAATAAATAAATAAAATATTTAAAGAAAAAAAATGGTTAAGATGACAAATTTCATCTGTTTTTTAACCACAATTGAAAAAAATTTTAATTCATTCATTAAGAAGGAAGGAAGGAAGGAAAAGAAACCATGGGCCAGGAGGTCCTGTGCCCCACAAAGAGGGCCTAATTGAAAATGAAGCCAATACACAGAACACAAAGGTGAGGAATCACGTCCTGATAACTTTGTATAAGTTCCTGAATCCAGTCATGCCTGAAGCGGGCCCTACCCACAGACTTATGATTATTCTTTTGTGATTAACAACACTGTATTTGCTGAGCCTTACTAAGCATTTAATTTTTTTTTGCTTTTCAATTACAGTTGACATACAATATATTGTATTAGTTTCAGGTATATAACACAGCGATTATGGACATGTATGTACCTTACAAAGTGATCCCCTCCACAGCCTAGTATCCATCTGACACCAGACATAGTTATTGCAATATTATTGATTATATTCCTTATGTTGTACTTTCCATCTTTGTGACTGTTTTTGTAACTGGTGATTTTATAATTGACTTTTTATGTCATTACTATTTTTGAAGTGATACCTATACAAGGTTTTAAAAGTAAAATAATATCATAACATTTATAAACAGTGATAGTGCCCTGCCTACTCCTTCCTAGCTCCTTTACCTTCCTCAAGTTATTTTCTTCCACTTTGTAAGGTAGTTACGCCTGTATTTCTAAGCCACAGGGTTATGCTGCTACCTCTCACGTCAACACTTTTGTATATTATCTATTGACTCCCTACCTGGAAGGTGAAGATTTAGTACTGTTGCTTTTCAACATCCCTTCTCCTACAAACAGATATTTTAAAATTTTTGGTTAAATCACTGTTTAGTTTTCATCTTACTATGAAATGTTTCTTTCTTTTACTGTTTGTTCTTTCTATAGTAATAGTTTCCTTTCTTTTATCAGCCCTTTATTTTTACTATTATATTTCTCCCTGCACTCACCAAAGCATGGTGAAACCCTCTGCATTCAACGTTCTTTTTCAGTTAAACAGCCGATACTCATTTCAACATCCGCCTGCTCCAGCCTGGCCTAGCTCATCTCCAGGCCTGAGGGGAGAATCCCGACGTCATCTTCCAGCCTTGCTGTGGCTCCACCAGAGCAGACCCGTCCTCTTCCTGAGCACAAAGCAAGACCGTCAGCTTCAGCAAATGGAAAATGAGCTGAACTGATGCTCGTCATATACAGACCTGATCCATAAAACCCTCTAGAGAGATCCTTTCTCTTCCCCGGGGTGACTGGAAGCCGCGTGACAAAGATGGCAGTCTTTGTCAGCGGGGCCCTGAATAACTTTGTGGAGTGGAGTGGAGGCCCGTCTCATTCTGCCGTCTTTACCACTGATTGGGTTTATATGAATGAGAAGTAATTTTATGGATTCTCTGATTGCTCCATTTTATGGTATAATATCATCTATTACATCTTTGAAGACACTGAAGGATTTTTGGCCTTGTTGTTTTTAGTTTTCTTTTTTGCTTCCTGCATTGCCTGTTTCCTCCGAGTTCTTTTTGCCATCAATCTGCTTTTACAACTGTCTTTCATGTTGTTTTTCCCCAAGTATATGAGTAACAAACATCACTGACTGACCATATTTGAGAGTGAGGCACTGAAAAAATGGATTAAAAGCTATGTGAAGTTTTGGGAATATAAAAATCAGATAAAGAGGTTTAGTGCTTGGTAATCTTCATTAGGGTGATCAGGTGACTGGCTTGCTTTCTTTTATTTGAGAACTCCTGAATCTCACTATGGTAGGTCTTTTCTCTTGGGCTGGCCAATCTCCCTAGAGATGAACTCCTTGTCTAGTGCCCACCTGTTCTCCGTAAGTGTGACCACTGGGGTTCTATGAGCTGAGTAGGGGAAGGGGCTGGTGAGGTCACCACTCAGAATGTGGAGTTTTCAGAAAACTGTCTCCACATCTTCCATTTTCAGGTGCCTCCCAGGACACCCCTGCCATATTTAGTGTCCCTAGCTCTGGAACCTGTCTGGTTAAATTTCCCCGCATAGTAAACCTTTAATCCTCCGCCACGGTTGAGAGAGGTGGGAACTTCTTATGTACACTTTCAGACGATGTCCCTGTTTTCAGCCCCACATCTCCCTCTTGCCCTCAGAGACTCCCGCATCATCTGTCCTGAGCCTTTCCAGGGTTCTATGGTGCAGATGTGCTTGCTTCTCCTTTGAATCTCTTTCTAATGGGTGTTGGGGTGCACCACCCAGATATTCCCTTTTTGAGTGAGGCTTCCATTTCCCAGCTGCTGGAAGTATTAGCTGATGAAGGCTTACAGCTGAGTTCCTTCCCAGGAATTGGCCCTGGATGAAGGACCTGCCTACCCAGGGTTCTCTTCCTTCCAGGGGAGGCCACACTCAATGATTAGTCAGAGGAGGGATACAAAGGCCTGGGCCCCTTGCCTCTATTTGAACCAGTCTACAGAGCTCCCCGCGAGTCAGGTGAGACCGCTGTGACTGCATCACAGTTCCACTTCCCTGCCCAGTTCGCTCCTTCCGTGTCTCTACAGGGGCGGTTCCCAGGGGCTCTGCCCAATAAACTCCTGCATCAGAGCTGCCTCTGAGGATCTGTTTCACAGGGAACTCGATCTAAGACACCACTCGGGTCTCCAGCTCTTTTATCTGATTCTCATATTCCAACGATCTCCTGGCATTTCTCGTCTGCTATTGTCCCCTCTCTTTGGCTTTGTGAGTTTATGCCTTTTTTTTCCTGCTCATTCTCATTTCAGTGATATTTTTATAATGCAGCTAGGATAAACATATGTGTTTAATCGGCTGTGTTTAACCAGAATCATGAAAAACACTCACAACACCAAAGAACGTATGAATCTCCCAGCTTCGTATAGGTCAAATGAAATTTATTAAAATCAGCTCCATTTTTGAGCACCATTTGAGATGAAATATTAAGAAGTAAGAAACTGGGGTAAATATGGCAGATGCAGATCATCAGTGGAAAAGCTAGAGAGGAGCCTCCATGCTCTCCTGGCACACCCCTGCCCAGTGAATCCATACCCACCTTGAAGCCTGCGCTCTTTCTTCTCCAGGCCTTCGCACGGGGTGCTTTCTCAGCCAGGAATGTTCTTCCCTCATTTCCCCTGGACAAATCCTCCTAATCTTCCAGAACCCAGTAGAGAACACCATCAACCCCACACCCAGCATCAGGTCAATACCAACCTTGTATCATATACCCAAAGCACCCCGCACCTACCTTTGTAATTACACTTAATATACCAGGATTATAATTGCCTGTGGTTTTGAGCTCCTGAGCACAGGAACTGAATATTTTTTATCGGAATATTTTTAAGACCTGGTGGAATAAATGAATAAATAAATGGACGGTGGATGGATGATTCAAACAGGGCTCTCCCTGGGGTCAGCCACAGGTCAGCAAGGCCTCAGGCTGGGAGAGAAAAGAGTCCTGAGTGGGTTTCTCCTGTCCAGCCCTCACCAAGGGCCACTTTGGTGAACAAGAGCCCAGAGATACTAAAGCAAAAAAATCAGTCCAGCCAAGTGCAACTTTTCTTCCAAGTGCCAAGTTGCCAGAAGTGGAAGAAAAAATGCTAGATTAGCTACTTTGAAACACTGAAAAGGCAGAAACGGGGAGGCCATACATAAGAATTATTACCAGCCTGAAGTGACAAAAATCTATAAAAAAGAACTTCCCTACGAGCCTATAATATCAACAACAGCACTATTATTAACACTCATAATTAAGGGGCTTTAAAAAGATCTGTCTATGTTTCTATTTTTAATTTTTTAATTTATTGACTGACTTTCAGAGAGAGAGAGGACGGAAGAGAAAGAAAAACACTGATTTGCTCTTCCTCTCGTTTACGCACCCATTGGCTGATTCTTCTACATGCCCTGACCAGGGATCAAACCCACAGCTTTGGTATATCAGAAAAACACTCTAACGAGCTGTTTCCTGGCCAGAGCCTGTGTATATTTTAACTCATTTTATCTTCATAATAGTCTTATAAGCTGGGTGTTTGTCTATATATTATAGATGAGGAAACTGAGGCATGGAAAACTTGCCGAAGGCCATTCAGCTAGGAAGTCACAGTGCCAGGATTTGAATCCAGGCAGTCTCTTAAACACAGGACAAAAGATCTCTCTCTCCCATTTCTTGATGCCACCAGCTCCCCACCTAAGTTGCTGGAAGGTAAATTCACCCTTTTGGATGGAACAGCAATATTCCTGCTTTGGCAGCATTCCCACCTGTATTCGGTCTCACGGCGCAGGTATGACAAAAGTCAGGTGAAGAGGGAAGCTGGAAGAGAGAAAGACCCAGTCGGGTGGTGGTGCTATTTCTCTCCCTTGACAAATGAGTTCTGAGAAGAGTCCGTGTTGGGGACAAGGAGGGAAAAAAATCTTTGGAGGGAAGGGAAAATGGCCATGCCTCACTGCAGAGCTGTCCCCTCCAGGCCTTGTCGCAGGGGCTTAGGGGTCTGCTCTCAGAGGATGGGCTTTGGTTTATGGACCCAGGAAGAAGGGGACAATATGCAGCAGGGATCCAGTTAGAGCCAGTGACTCACCCCACACAGGGCCCAGAGATTCAGGAACGCATCACAAGATGCTGAGACATGTCTCGAACACTTGCCAGCTGAGTCCATCTGGAACATGACTTCTGCGCATGAAAGTCTGGGGAGACGAGGGGAGGAGCCCTGAATGTGAGGGTCAGTGAAAGCTGACTCAGAGACGACTTCAAAGGCCAACTGAGGATGACCCGGCCGTGTCTCAGGCCAGTCCCAAAGTGCTGTGAGAGGTCATGGGAGTTGCAAGGCTGAGCTCTGAGACTAGTTTCCCAAGTAGGGAGGGAAGTGGCTCCAGTGTCACCCAGCTCCTCTCTGTGCCGCACCCCTCAGCCCTTCGGTCTCCTTACTCATCTTAGGACTGTTTTCTCAGGATAGCCCATCCCTAAATGTGGGAGCCCATGTGGGAGGCAGAAGGAAAGGACCGCTATCAAAAATCTCTGGGGTAGTCTCGCTGTTGTTTCTCTGAAACCCTTTGAAGGATTCAGGAAGGATTTTATAAGCTAGGCCATGAAATTGTTCCCACTTTACTAAGCCAAATTTTCACACTTGTAATTATTGAATTTGTGATGTGGAATTATTTATTCCATGACTTTCTTTCCCACCGAGTAGTAAATTTCACCCAGTCGGTTTGGTCTTATTCACCAGAGCCTAGGAGAGCGCCTGGTGAATACATACGTGATGAGCGATAAACTGCACCGGAACAGATCCCAGGCCTTAGGGATGGGTATCAACAAATCTCCCCCCACCTCGGCGGGCACCAGCCTTCAGAAGCTTCAGATGTGTTTGCTGCCCCCTTCCCCACTGACCAGAGAGCCTCACTTTTCTCCCTTTGCAGATCTGGCCATTAAAGCTCCCCAGGGAAACGACGTGGAGCCAGAGCCCAGGCCACATGGCTGGGGCCCCGGTTACAGCTCAGGTGTCAGGGGCTGGGCTGGGCTGGGGGCTCTGGATTGGGTGGGCAGGATCTCTGGGAATCATCTGGGGACAGAAGGCCTCAGATGAAGAATTTGAGAAGCTGGGCAATCGCTTTTGAAAGGAAATGTCAGTAACTCTGGAAAAACAAGGACGAAGGGCGAGCTCCTCGGCTATGAGGAAGTGTACTGGCTCCGAGTCAAATGGCCCTCTTCCAGATTTTTATTTCTGGTGTTTGGTGGTTAAATAAAAAAGCTTATAAACTTAACTCCAGTTAGAAAAAAAATACAACAATTTCAAATATTGATCCTGGATAATCCCTTCAAACCTGGCAGGGAGACCACCTGGTATGCAGGGAGGGGAGGCAGCCAGTGGGCGGGAACTAGGGGAGGGCTAGGGCCAGCCATGGCTGTGTGGCTGCTGGATTGGAAGGACACATTCCTGTTTCTAGGCACATGTTTTATTGGTCACCTTTCTGCCTCCGTTGAATTTTAAGGACAACAGGACAAAAAGAGAGAGAGAGAGAGAGAGAGAGAGAGAAAAGAAAAGTCAATTTGCAGGCATGCAGCCTCCAGCAGGAATTCTCAACTTTCCTAGACTGCCCATCCTGACCCTTACATTCAACACCTGGCTACTCTGATCTCTCTTGTCAGAAATAATGTATCACTAACAACAATAAAGTAATTAAATTAAAAAAAATAATGTATAACTATTTATTTTTTAAAGTGGAAATGAATTTAAAATAATTTTATTGGATCAATAAAAATATGACAAATCCCCAATAGAAAAATTGACAAGGGATAGAATCGGCAGTTGACTGAAGAAAAACAAAGGCCCAGTTAACACCTGAAAAGATGTTCATCCCCAATAGTTGTCGAGGGAACGCAATTAAAACAATGAGGTATTAGGTTGTGTCTTTCAGATTAGAAAGCGATGAAAGAAATAATGTTATTTGCAAATTTTAACTGCTGGAAAACCAGAGACAAGTGGAGGACTACAGAACTGAGACCTCGGTCAAGCGGCTGGTCACCATATTCTTATTAAATAGCATGTGCATATTTCTTCCCAAACACCCACCATAACCAGTTATAAAATATGGGGGGGGGGGAGATTACATTCATAATAGCAACCACAACAAAATTAAACATGCCCAGGAGTTACTATAATGAGAAATGAGGTGCCCTGGCCAGGGAGCTCTGTTAATTAAGAGTGTCATCCCGATATGCCAAGGTTACTGGTTCCATCCCCGGTCAGGGTACATACAAGACTGAAGGAATGCATAAATAAGTGGAACCACAAATTGTCGTTTCTTTCTCTCTTGTTCTTTCTCTCTCTCTAAAGTCAATATTTTTTTAAAAAATGAGAAACCTATGTGAAGAAAAGCATTCTGCTTTATTGACAGACAATGAAAACAGACCAAAAGAACCACATACCTGAAACTATTCAGATACCTTAAAGGTTTAAATATAAAATCATAAAAGTCCTGGAAGAAAATGTAAGTAATTCTCAAAAATTCTCAAGCTCTTTCAGTCCTTACGACCTTTCCACTTAGTGCTGTCTTTGCTTGGAAGTAAATAACCCTTCTCTCACCACCACGGGCAGCCACGTCTCATTCTGCAGGCTCGAGCTTGAATGAGGTCTTCTCAGAGAGGCCTATTTTAACCAGTCTAGTTCAAGATACTCCTTACTCTTTATCCCACTGAAAAGGGTTCCTGGACCCAATTCCAACGTGTGTGTGGAGGCTCCTCCACATCAACAAGCAATTCTCAGACATGAGCAGGAGGTCTTTAGAATTCAGCTCAGTTCTGGTGCCATCTACCTGGAGACAGAATCAGACTCCACAAGCGAAGGGCTCAGTCCCACAAGACCAGCTGCTATTTCAGTGCCTGTTCCAAGACCAGGTTGTTACTGTGCTTCTGACTGACTGGCTACAAATCAGAGGTTCCTTTGACCCCCTTCTTGGGTTCCATTAATTTGCTAGAGTGGTCCATAGAACTCAGAGAAACATTTTACTTACTGATTTATCACAAAGGATATTAAGGATATGAATCAACAGCCAGATGAAGAACATAGGGAGAGGTCCCAAACAAAGGAGCTTCTGTCCTCATGGAACTTGGGGCTCCACACAGTGGCACATGGAAGTATCCTAATTCCTTAATGTGGAAGCTCTCCAAGAGAGAGGTCGATAAGCTCTCCTTTTTGGGTTTTTATGAAGGCTTCATTAAACAGTCATGATTGACGAAGTCATTGGCCATTTGATGATTGATTCAACCTCAAGCCCCCTCTTCTCCCCAGCAACCAGAGAGTGGGACTAAAAGTGCTAATCCTCTAACCGCATGGCTGGCCCCTACTGGCAACCAGTCCCCACTCTTGGGTGAGGTCCAAAAGTCACCTCATTGACATAACAAGAGGCACAGCTAGGAACTGTAGATGAAGATCAGATATATCTGAGAAATACATTTTGGATATGAATGACCAAAGATACACACACACACACACACACACATACATTTATATTTATATTTCTTATAAATCACAATATCACATCCACCAACATGTACATTTCCTATATAGCATTTATCAAAATCACACCTTGTAATTATAAATGTATTTGCTCATTTGTGATTCCAATAGAGAGTAGGATCACAAGGGCAGCACCCGAAGGTGCCTTCCTCATACATTGGCATAAAGCAGTCCTCGACACAGAGGTTGGCACAAGCCAGGCAGACAACACACATTTGCAGCATGAGTGAATAAGTACTAATCTAGGTGCTGGAGATATAAGAGCTGACATTGTAGGGATTGAGTGATTGAATGTATGGATAAGTGAATGAATGAATGAATGAATGAATGAATAGGCTTAGATAAGGCCTTCATGATAGTATTTTGTAAGGATTGCCTGCCAGGCTTTTATCTCTCTCGGGTACCAGAACCTTGACTTGAGTCATGAGGTAGGGTCCAAGTATCTTTATTTACTTTATACCCTACCCTCATCAATACTCCCAAGCCCAGCCCCAAAGAGACTGGGGCAAGAGACTCAAAGTATTCTCCATGATCCTGCCTCTTGGCATTCACACACTTGTGTAATCCCTCCCTGTGAGTGTAATCCCTCCCTGTGAGTGTAATCCAGACAGGTGCTAAGAAATGCACTAAGCCCTCAATTAACACCATTGATAGGTTCTGTGACTAAGAAAACAATGTACGGAGTGGGGCAAAAGTAGGTTTACAATGGTTTTTATGGAAAATAACACAATAAATAATAAATAACAATATAAGAATAAACTCTGTTTCACAACTTTAAACCTACTTGTGCCCTACCCTGTATAATGAAACCTATTTTACCATAGGCTAACTGACATAAGTAAGAGTTAAGTTCCTACAGCATCTCAGGAATGTTATTGTATGATTAAATGATGTTGAATGAAATGACATTATTCAGGGATCTGCTGTATGTGATTATGTTACATAAGATTGCAACACTTGTCTTGCTAAGAAACCCTCTTCCTTGCTGACTTTGAAGAAGCAAGTTGCCATGTTATGAACTGTCCTAAGGAGAGGGCCACGTGGCAAAGAACTGAGGCAGACAGCCAGCAAGAGACTGGGGCCCTCAGTTCAGCAGTCTGCAAGGACCTGAATCCCGCCAACAATTGTGTGAGCTTGGGAGTGGACTCTTCCCTAGTCAAACTTGCAGGTGAGATCCCAGCCCTATCAGCCACCTTGATTGCGGCCTTGCAGAGGACCCTGCTAAGCTGTGCTGGATCTCCTGACCTATAGAAACTGTGAGAAAAGTAAATATGTATTGTTTTAAACCACTTAGAACACTTTTATGTGTGATGGTATTATTATGCAGCAATAGATACCTAATACACCTTCTCTTATCCAACCTTCTCTTCTGCTCACCCCCCAACCTTTTGATCTAGCACTCTTAGGAGCTTCTATCAGTACATATAAGCCAAGTCCTGCAGCTCCTTTCTTCTCCCAGTGGACCCAGCACTTCCACTCCTGGGATATATGTGGCTTGACCCCAGTTATTGGCTTTAACTCTGACTGCTGCATTTTGCCGAAGACTTTGAGTACTTCGCCTGCCATCAGTGATGGGGTCTTCACAGTCAACCTACCCCTGAGTGATCCAGTTCAAAATCCCATCCTGGAGCCTGCTTCCTAAAACCACTTTCTGCACCAACTTTCACAGCTCAGATACCCTAGAAACAGATCACAAGACTATGAGATTTGCATGAAGGAGGCTTATTTAGGATTCCTCTCAAGAAGCAGGGAGTGGGATTGAGGAGAGGGAGAAGTTGTGCCACGAACATTTCAGCTGCTCCTACAGGGAACCGTGACACCCAGATGGCTCTGCAGAGTTTTTCTTTCTTCAGCCCAGGGCGCCAGGGAGGCATAAGTCCACTTTATATTTCCTCATCGTCCAATCATTGCCTGCAGGCTGCCCCCAGGGAGGGGGACAGGACCTTGGGAAAGTGACTCTTTACTGAGGGAAATTCATCGAAAGGGAGTCAGCCCAAGTAGAGACACCAACAGTCCCAGTGGCTGGGAGATGGGTGTCTGCACCCAGCCTCACCTCCAGTCTTCCTAGTAGTCTCCCTTCACCTCTGTCCACCCCACTTCACACCTCAGCCACCCTGGCATCTCTCTCCTCAGAAAAAACCTGTGTGGGCCCTGTGAAATGAGGCTTGGGGGTCTCCTGAGGAGCTGGCAGAATGACAGACTCCCAGGGTCTGGCCTAATCCTCACCAGCTCAGAGCTGCTTGAGAAATGACCCGTGTGATTCCATGATGTTCAATGCAGAAAATACAGGAGGACAAGCCCCTGGGAAAAGACAGAAGCTCTCTCTCCTCTCCCTCAGCGAGCTGCATACTGCCAGGCCAATACTCCATCTCATTAAACCATCACAGCAACCGTGAGCTGAGAATTATTTCCTCTGCTTTACACAGGGCGAGTCCGGGGATCAGAGACAGTCAGTCAAACGCGTGTCAGCCTCTCTGAGGCAACTACTCTGTCTCAGTCTCCTTCGATTCACCCTCTTCATTCCGATCCGGAACGCTGGAATAACTCACTTCCCAGGGTGTCTCATCCATCTCTATGTTGAAGATTCTAAATTTGTACTGCCGCTCAGACTGCTCCCGGGAGCTCCAGCCCTAGATATTCGTTTGCCTTCTCAGCAGCTCCACTGGGTATCTAGGAACGAACTTGATAGCTCAAAATACAATGATTGATTTTCTCCCTCAAATCTCACCAACCCCATTCCTACCACCACAGTTTCCATTCCAACCAAGAAATGGTGCCACCATTCTTCCGATTGCTCAGGCCAGAAACCTGGTGTCATCCTTGATTTTGTATTTTCTCTCACACTTAACATCCAATCCATTAGCATATATTGTCAGATTTTCCTTTGAAATGTATGCAAAATCTGACCCTTTCCTACCAACTTTGTTGTTACCAGCCTACTTTATTGGCTTTCTTACCTCAGTTACAGTCAGAGTGGTCCTCTTAACATGTGACATCATATCCTTCGGTTCCTATCTGCAGTTTGACACGTTCCCATGGTTTCCTTCCTCATGTGAAATAAAATCCAAAGTCTTCGCCAATGACCTACAAGACTACCTCATCTGGTGCTCTCCAACCTCTGTCTTCACCTCTGACCTGCCTCTTGCCCTTACATCTCATGCTTTCCTTACTTCACTGTAGCTATAGTGGCCTCCTTGCCCATCCTCAACACACCTAGGTGCTGCTCCTGCCTCAGGCCTTTACATTCCTTGTTTTCTTACGGGTATTTAATAGGCTCCCTCTTCCTCTACTTTTTTGTTTTTTTTTTGTTCTCTGCTCCTGTGTGCTCTGTTTGGGTGCCCCCTCCCCATATCAAAAAGGCATTGCTTACCTAGCCTATTCCCTAACACTCTTACTCTGTTCTCTTTTTCTGCATGTCACTTGTTTATTTGATAGGCTCCTTCCTAGAATGTAAGTTCTCTGAAGGCTTGTCTGCTGTTCACCGATGTTTCCCCAGCACTTATGTGTACCTGACATAAATAAATGAATGCGTGAAGTGCCATGGGAAAGACATGACCTAGCAAGCTTTTTTTCACATTCTTAGAAAGTGTTCTGTGAAGACTCAGGGGGCAGCAGGTAACAGCAGAAACTGGTACACCAGCTGCCTCTTTCCCACAGTCTAGAGATTTCCCATACTGTATTTTTTTCTTATCATCTCATTCAAATTACAGTTCTAAAGCCTCGTGGCTTCTACCCAGACCAACAGCGTTTATGACACGGCACGACCAAACTCCTTCTTCCTCACCCGTTTCCCAAAACACACCCACACCCACACTTAACCTTAGCAAACGAATTCCTCACAGCCAACCAAATATACAAAAGGCTGTATTTACAGAAAGATTAGGAGGAGTGTATGCATTTCACAAAAGGATCCTTTGCTTTGGAAAAGTATTCACCACAGGAATCCTTTAAATAACTAGTTCACTAAATGAATTTAAAATAGGACTTGGCTTTAAGCATCTACCCTGGGGGGAAAAATTACTTATGTTCTAGTCACTGGCCTGTCCTGTTGGCCATTATTTTATTTAATCCTGATACTCTTTTGACTTAGCAAGTTACACCAGAGAAATATCTAGTTATTACATCAGTTTATTTGTATATATTGGGTTTCTTTGAACATTACAAACCATCATATTCTTTCCCAGGAAAAACATAAAAATATATAGCATCCTGGGGTCATTTAGTCTTGAGGCAAATAAATTTTACACACCTCAAAAGCACTTAAGGAGGAGACTTCCATTTCTAGCTATTATAATATCATACTAGTCTTCCATTGTAAACAATTCTTAAACTGGCAAAAAAGTATGAAATGATTGTCTTCAGACTCTAGACAGGACGGTGATCCCTGAGAGCAGGGAAATAAGTGAGATGAATGCCTCTATTGCCTGGAAGCCCTCTACTCAGTGCAGTACAGGCAGGAGGCGTTCAAACACAGCACAGCCCGCTTGCTGAGCTGAGAAGACAGAGATTCGAGGCTACTGTGGTGGTCAGAATCTGTGGGGCAAGGCACTGGAGAGGAGGGAACTCTGCAGAGAAAAAACTCTAAACATCTGCTTAGGGGGTCCCCATGAATCTTGGGCTGCATATTAAGCCATATTTGTGTGGGGCAAGAATCCACGAGGCTGGGCAAAACAACTCCCAGGGAAAGAACAACCACGGGGGTGCGGTGAACTAAAAGACTACTGGAACTCACACAGGACTGGGAGACGTTCAAGTTCTGACCAACCAGATGGAATGATCTCACTGAACCTCCAAGTCAAGAGAGAACTCAGGAAAGCCACATCTTAGAAGAAGGTTAATCTATCCTTTGTGTAAAGTCTACTCTAGATCTAAGTTGATTCACAAGTAAATTAATCGCCTGATAAAACAGAACTCAACCCTTCATTAAAGAAGACAACAAAATCAAGAACTTAACAATGTAGCATTCATAATGTCCAACGATTATTAGCCATCAGAAGAAGGGGAAAATACAACCCATAATAAGGAGCAATACCAGTCAATAGAAACCCACACTCTCAATGTTGCCCTTGCAACATGGTGCAATATTTACTGTTAGGAATGAGAGCTCTGATTCAACAAGAAGGTAAATGATGTTCTGGTCATTTTGTTTAAAAGCAAGAAAAGTATATAATGCTTTTTCAAAGGATTTATATCCATTTCAAATGGAAAAAATTTAAAAAAAGATTTTGCACCTAGAAGGGTAAGCTTTACCTCTTTGAAAATCACTGTTATCATATGAATAATTGACAACTTCATAGAAGTATCACGCTGTAAGGGGCCACAGAGAACACCTGTTCCCTAACTTGGGAGATGAGAAAACCAAAGCCCATTGACTTGCTCTGGTAATAGCAGCTGAGTAATCACTGAGGTTAGCTTCCTAAGCCTATGCTTTTTTCCATTCTGCCACTAGAGCCATCTTGCTAATTTTTAAATTCCACAGTATTTATTGCATATCTGCTATGGTGAGCACTATTCTAGACACAGGACATAGAGCTGTGAACAAGTCTAATACGTTCCCTCTCTCATGGTGCTCACATTCTGGTGGGAAAGGCATGCAATAAACAAGAAAACACATGAGTAAGAATCCCAGTGTTAACTAGACTTATTGTGGTAGTCATTTTGCAGTATATTCAAATATTGACTCACTATGTTGTATGCCCCAAACGAATACAATGTTATATTCCAGTCATATCTCAATTCCAGACTGGGAGAACTATTCAGAAGAAAATAAAAGCCAAAAAACAGGATAGAGAGCGATTAGGGGTGAGGAAGTTGCCTAATTTGGTTTGTGTGGTCAAAGAAGTCTTCTCCAGGGAGCTACCTGCTCTGAGGCCTGAATGGTGACAAAGAGGCAGCCACGTGAAACACCAGAAGGAAATGATTCCAGGCAGAGGGAATAGCAAGTATAAAGGTCCTGAGGTGGAAATGAGCTTGACATGACTGAGGGAACAGGGCGCAGGTAGGAGAATAGTGATGAAAAGTCAGAGACTGCAGGTTTGTATCCTGGACCTACCACCGATTTACTGTACCTCCTACTTAAGTCTAGGTGAGCCTGTACAATGTGCCAGTAACAAGAGGTGCCACGCAAAGATTCAAGAAGAAGTAAGATAGCGTCGTAAGTGTGGATCAATAAGGAGAGACTAGGCCCTGAAATGACCTGGCCTCATTTGGCTCCACATGTATAAACCACGTGTTCATGGGTAACTTCTCTGGGGGCTTATTAGAGTCTCAGCTTCTTTACTGATGAAAGTGGACATGACACCAACGAGCTCAGAGCAACCAGAAGGACTGAATGTGATGTAAAATAAAACCTGGTCCAGTGTTTGGCACACACTGGCACATATTTCAAAATGTATTCTTTTCAATCTTTTTTCTGGGGAATATGACTGGTAATACTCATTCTAAAAGCTTGTGAAAATGCCTAAAGAGAGGATGAAAAGTTATATTAATTACACTATCTGTGAGACATGCCTACTAAATGCCAGGCACTGTTTTAAGCTATGGGGTTAGAGTGGTGAGCAAGACAGACTCTGTTTATCTTGGAGCATCTATTCTGGATAGGGAGAGATGACAATAAACAAACTAAAACAAATTAGAAACAATATTAGTGAGGTATAAGTGCTACACAAAGAATTAAACCTGAATGATGTGATGGAGAAGAACTGGGTGTCTTCTAAGGACTGAGTGATCCAGGAAAGCCTTTCTCATGTGACACTTAAGCTGAGATCTGGGAACTAAGGAGGTGCTAGCATTGCAATGATCCAGGGAACAGCATTCCAGGCTGAGGGCCAGCAAAGGTAAGGCCTCAGGCAAGGGAAAGATCATAGAACATGGCGACTGGAGTGTAACAGGTGGGCAGTAGACTTATATTAACTGACATCAGAGATGAGGAGAGGTCAGATCCCTAAGGCTTCAAATGCCAAGATAATCACAAATAATGGGCCAATCATCCCAATATATAAATAATTCTTAGAAATTGAGACAGTAAAGGACAACAACCCAATAGAAAAACAGGCAAAGGACAGAACAGATAGTTTACAGAAAGAGAACACTAGATGATTCTTACACATATAAAAAGATGCACAATTTCATTCATGAGAAAAGTTCAAATGAAAATTATATCAAGATACCACTCTCATCCATTTGATTAGCAGAAATACCAGAACTGGAAAGTACACCCAGCTGGAGCTGAAAGGAGCACTAAAAGGTATTTCAGTAGTGTACAGTTTGGTAATGTTTGTTAGCAATTTAAGTGCATTTACTCTCTGGTCTTGTAATTATTTTTCTGGAACTTGATTCCTTAGATACGCTTGCACACAAACCAAAGAACCTCCATACGAGGCTATTCATTGCATCTTGATTATAACAGCAAGCGATAGAAACAAACCCAGTGGGCACTGAAAATGGGCAGGGTAAGCAGATGATGTTCCCACAGTGGAATCTGACACGGTTATAAAACGGCAGTGAAAAATTGCCTTATATTCTGATACGGAAATGAAATATATTAGGTGAGAAAAGAAAATGCATAGTGTGCTATACCATGTATAGTATGACAAAGGACTGAATAAGAAGAGATGTTTATTTGCTTTCATTTACTTTAAGGAACATAACGAACTTGTAAAAGTGATTATCTATGAGGAGAATCAAATGGGTAGACACAAAGATACTAAAGATAAATTGACATCATTTGAGATTTTAAATCCTGGGAATTGTATTTTTATTTACAACTTTAAAAGCTAAAGACAAGAATGAAAAAAATAAGAAAAGCTAACAAATGAGCCAAGAACAAATAAAAGCCTTGATAAAGAATTTGGAATTTATTCTAAGTGTGACGGGAAGTCCTAGAGTTTTAAACAGGGATTGACAGCATGCAGCATATTTCAAAGAGAGTGCCCTAACAGCAGAGCAGGGAACAAATTGTTGTGGGACAAAAAGGCTGCAAAAATTGGCTGGGTGTGTTGGTTTACATTAGAGATGCAAATGACAGACTAGGATGAGGTGGTACAGATGGAGAGAAGCAGAATATGTTTTGGACATAAAGTCAAAGGACTTGCCGATGGATTGGCTATGAGGGGTGGGAGAAAATAAGAGTTTTGTGCTTTGAGCAATGTGGGGGATGATGGTGCAACCAGAGCTCAGAAAGCAGTAAAATAACTTATAGATAGAGCAGTTCATAGCATTTTATGGAGAAGATTGTGTATCTGCACAGCTGTGAAGACATCAAAATCTGAGGAGATGGTAAGACGGCATCACAAATGGAAAGAAGAGAATGGAGCAGGAGAGAAGAGGAGACAGGGCAAGGGACAGGGGACAGGGCAAGGGAAGGGCTCTGCCCTTCAAAGTGGGTCTCTCTCCTAACTTGCTTCTGTTTTTCTCCATTGTGGCTCAGTTCAAACCCACAGGCATGAAATGACTTAAAACCAAATCCTCCATTTCCATTACATGCTTCTTTTAACTGCTTCCTACACTTCCTGTGACTGTTTCCTTCAGTAACTGAAGAGTTTCTATCACGTACATGGCATTCTGAGAAATACACTAAAAGGGAAAAATCAACCAGTCAAACTGGGGACTGTCTGGCTATTGTGGCTTTTTCCTTTGCTGGCACTATGAAGATGAATAAACAGAAACTTTATTTAAATTGGAGATGGGAAGGCCTGTAGGGGGAGCTCTCGCACCCTACCCCTCAGTGTCAATTGCCCCAAACCAGAAGAGTAGTACCTTCCATCTCCAACCAGAAGGTATTTTTCTACTACTACTTCAGCAGGAAGAAGGATGATTTTTCTCCTCAACCATTCAGTCAATGAAAGACTTTCACAGCTCAGCCAATGAAAAGCCACTACACTTCAAACTCCCGGTTTTCTCCAACATATTCTTTGTTTACAACAGCCTTTCTGAATTCCCCCTTTCCTCTCTAAAAGAACTTTCCTCTCCTTTGTTCCCAGCACCTGTGCATGGTTTGCCATTAGACTGCATGTCCCTAATTCATTGTTGTTCCTGAATAAACCCATTTTGTTGGAGAAATATTGGCTGTTTGTTTGAAGCCAATAGCACAATAACTGGACTACCTTCTCCTGGAACTGTAATAGAGTGGCGAAGAATGGTGAATTTCCCTAGAGTCCAGGTTGGATGCTCCAAGAGGTGACTTCTACTTTCAAGGCTAACTTGAAGGCTAAGAAACTTTTTGTTTTTACTTCTTCTCTCCACTTAAGAAAAACATTTGATAACTAGACTCTCCAAAGGAGACACTCTTCTGCAGATGCTGTACTCATCTAGAAAGAGTAGTGGCTCCAGAAGTTCGTGTTTCTGATGAAGACACTGGGAGCTCTGGTTTCCACTTAGATTGCTATTATCTCGGTTGGGTTTTAGTACCAATCATCCAGTTTTCTCCCTTCCCACCCTCCCCCTCCACTAAACAGAATCCATGTGTTTTGCCCCTTTTAAAATTCAGCATTATTTCAACACTCTTGTCGAGAGCACTGTGTTCTTTGCAAGAACTATGTCATTGGCAGTTTATAAACTGGGACAAGTAACAGACCAGCAAAAGCTGCTCCACTCAAGTGACTTATGAAGACTTTCAACTCTGGATCTTTGATTGGTCAAGTGAAAGGAAACCAGTTGGGTTTTAAAACTGAGAAATGTTTGTTCTCCTTGCCCATCCTTTCTGTACAGATGGTGTGCAGTGGTCTATAAAAGGATCCTGAGATCTGGGGCTTCTGAGCTAAAAGAAAATATTGAGAACATGTTAAAAAGAAAGAAGAAAAAAGCTGAGATGTAACTGTGTGTGTGTGCACTCTCATCCCTCATTTGTTTTTAAATCAAGGTAGGGTTCATGTCAGTCACGTCGTTCTACTTCGAAGTTCTTTCCTTTTTTTTTTAATGAAAATCTGAGGCAGTAAATGGAAGAGGTCATTAAAAATCAAGTCCAGCTATGATCTTCTGAGGAAGGGGAGGTGATATCATTTGATCTTTATTTTCTTTAAGTGTGATATCAAATCGACATAGAGTGTTCAGTCCTTCTGAAAGAGTTGAGACTGAAATTTAGACAAAAAGACAGCAAATATGCCAAAACTTTAGACTATCAATGACATCTATAAAATTTAAGCCAGCCACTTGCCCATTTTCAAACACATTGTGTTAGGGAAGAGCAATGCTATCGGTTTGACTTGCATTGAAACAAAAAAGATGTCAACAATCATATTCCTCACAAAGTGTCTCCTCACCTCATACCTCAGCACCACCGGGCACCACACATAGTCATATCAGCACTACTGACTATACTCCCCATGCTGTACCCTACGTCTCCGTGACTGTTACTGGGAAGAACACATAGTGAGGTATGTGATTGTCTGGACACTGTGCCATATACCTGAAACCAATACAAAATAATGTGAAGGCAAACTGTAATGAATTTAAAAAAAAAAGATGTAGACATTTTCCTTGAAAATGACACTTGGTAATATTATTTCACTTTGTAGAATTAGTGTAACATTTACAAGTGCTAGAAGAAATCAAAACTTTATAAATGATGTTTGCTTAGCTCCTGTGAGTTTTTCTATAAACCCTTATTGAGAGGAGAGAAGAGGAGAAACAGCAGCAAATCAACAATTTCTTAGTCTGCTCAGGCTGCTAGAACACCAAAGCCTGGGTGGCTTAAACAACAAACATTTATTTCTCACAGTTCTGGATACTGGACATCTAAGACCAAGGCACTCGCAGATCTGGGGTCTGGTGAGAGCCCACTTCCTGGCTTGTGGAAGTCTCTCTTCTCACTGCATCCTCACGTGAGGGGGAGGAGAAGTAAGGACTCTCCCAGTCTCTTCTCATAAGAGCACTAATCCTATCACGAGGGCTACACCCTCAGGACCTAATTACCTCCCAAAGGCCCTTCTCCAAAGAGCTTCACACTGGGGATTCGGCCTTCAGCATGCGAACTGTGAGAGGATGCAAACATTCGGTCCACAGCACTCCACCCCTGGCCCTCGAGTTCATGTCCTTCTCACATGCCGAGTACATTCACTCCATGCCAACAGTTCACAGAGTCTTAACTCCTTCCAGCATCAATTCTAAGGCCCAGAGTCTCATTTAAGTATCACCTAAAACAGATACGAGTGAGAGCGAAGGTAGGTATGATTCATCCTGAAGCAAAATTGCTCTTCCGTTGTGACTTGTGAAATCAAACAAGTTACATGTTTCCCAAATACAGTGGTGAGAGAGGAATAGATAGACATTCTGAAGGTAGCAGAATATGCCACCCCAAAGTATGACTGCAGGGGTTCAGAACATGCTACCCCAAAATATTCTTTGGTGTGTATTGATTATTTTAAGCTGTAAGCACTTGAAAAACAGCAGATTCAGGAAGAGGCTTTCTCTGAACTCTCCTTATCTGCCTAAAGGCAGATCTTCCAAAAAGAACTGAATTGTCATAAACCCTCCCCCTGGGAGTTTTATCAACCAAGGAGGGTTGACTCATTCCAGGACCGAAGACTAGAAATAGACACCACACCCAAACTTTGTCACAAATTACCTTCCATTTATTTTTCAAAAGGCCCATTCATTGTAAAAATCATTTACTCTCCCTTAAAAGGTCTACATTCCCCACCCCCTTCTCCTATTAATATGGTATTTAATCCTGAATTCAAAAGCCACCTCCTTGAGTTGCTTACTTTCCCTTGTGTATCTACCATGTATGCATGAGGTATACATGTTAATAAACCTGTTTTTCTCTGGTTAATATGTCTTTTATTACAGGGTATCTCAGCTAACAACTCAGAAGGGTAAAAAGAAAATTATTTTCCTCCCTCACAATTCCCATTTCAAGAGGGACAAATAGGAAAGGAGGAAGAGGTGATATGTTCCAAGCAAGTCCAAAACCTAGCAAGACAAACTCCAAAGCTTGAGAAGAATCTCTTTGGCTCAATGCTCTGCCCTCCAGGTCCACTGAGGTGACATTACCCACACAGCCCGGCCATATTGAACCAGGAAAAGTTTGGGAATGACCTAACGTTAATTAAATTTTCACTTTTCAGACAACTATTTCTCTAATTTTTTTGAAATAACAGGGAAAAAATCAGATCTGTATTTTTACAGTGAAAATTAGACAGTGTATATCATAGAATCCTTTAAGAATCTAATGAAAATTATGACTAGTTGTCATATGTTGCTCTGTTTATCTATTTAAATCTCCCTATGCTACTACCTTACTATTTGTAATATAAACTTTTATACTAAATTTTAATATGTGCTAAAGCCAAAACACTTTCACCATTTTTCAAAATTTTACTTCAGTGGGAAATGGATGAGCTTTTAAATAAATGTTTCTGGCAGAATTGAATAATCACCCCAAAAATAACAAAAATAGATCCCTATTCTCATACCATCACACAAAAAAATGAAATAAAGATTTAAATATTAAAAATAAATTAATAAAAGTATTAGCATATATCTAGAGAGACCAGAAGCCAAGAAGAAAAAATAAACATATTCAACTACATAAAATGAAACATTTTATATTGGCAATATCCATTATAAACAGAATGAATTAAAGGCCATCATGGATTAATATTTAACATGCATTACTTGTGACATATCATATCACTAATATTGAAACTATTAAGAAAAAGAGACTTCCGGCCAAGATGGAGGCATAGATAGACACACTGTGCCTCCCCACACAACCAAAAGAAGGACAACTAGTTTAAAAACAAAAACAAGCAGAACTGACAGAAAATCAAACTGTATGGAAGTCCAACAACCAAAGAGTTAAAGAAGAAACACTCACCCAGACTGGTAGGAGGGGCGGAGATGAGCAGCCAGACGAAGAGGACTCACAGCAAGGCAGTGGCTGGTGGACTGAGCGGTCCCACACCCACGAGCGGATAAACCGGGAGGAACAACTGGGGAGCGAGACAGACCACGCAACCCAGGGTCCCAGCTCAGGGAAATAAAGCCTCAAAGCCTCTGATTGAAGACACCTGTGGGGGTTGAGGCGGCAGCAGGAGAAACTTTCAGCCTCACAGGAGAGTTTGTTGGAGAGACCCACAGGGTCCTAGAATGTGCACAAGCCCAGCCAACCAGGAATCAGCACCAGAAGGGCCCAGTTTGATTGTGGGTAAGGGGGGAAGTGACTGAAAACCGGCAGAGAGCCAAGCAAGTGACATTGTTCCCACTCTGACCCCTCCCCCACAAACAGCGTCACAACTCAGAGACGTGGGTTGCCCCGCCCTGATGAACACCTGAGGCTCCACCCCTTACTACGTAACAGGCGTGCCGAGACAAAAAAAATGGCTCAGATGAAACAGCAGATGCAGAAAAAATACAACTAAGCAATGAAGAGATAGCCAACCTATCAGATGCACAGTTCAAAACACTGGTAATCAGGATGCTCAGAGTTGGTTGAATATGGTCGCAAATTAGATGAACAAATAAAGGCTATGCTAAGTGAAATAAAGGAAAATGTACAGGGAACCAACAGTGATGGGAAGGAGACCAGGCCTCAAATCAATGGTGTGGACCAGAAGGAAGAAAGAAATATTTAACCAGAACACAATGAAGAAACAAGAATTCAAAAAAATGAGGAGAGGCTTAGGAACCTCCAGGACATCTTTAAACATTCCAACATCCAAATCATAGGGGTGCCAGAAGGAGAAGAGGAAAAAGAAATTGAAAACTTATTTGAACAAATAATGAAGGAGAACTTCCCCAATCTGGCCAAGGAAATAGACTTCCAGGGAGTCCAGGAAGCTCAGAGTCCCAAAGAAGTTGGACCCAAGGAGGAACACACCGAGGCACATCATAATTACATTACCCAAGATTAAAGATAAAAAGAGAATCTTAAAAGTAGCAATAGAAAAGGAGACAGTAACCTACAAAGAAGTTCCCATCAGACAGACTGTCAGCTGATTTCTCAAAAGAAACCTTGCAGGCAAGAAGGGGCTGTAAAGAAGTATTCCAAGTCATGAAAAGGAAGGACCTACATCCAAGATTACTCTATCCAGCCAAGCTATTGTTTAGAATGAAAGGGCAGATAAAGTGCTTCCCAGATAAGGTCACGTTCAAGGAGTTCATCGTCACCAAGCCTTTATTATATGAAAGGTTAAAGGGACTTATCTAAGAAAAAGAAGATAAAAAATATGAACAGTAAAATGACAACAAACTCACAGTTATTAACAACTGAACCTAAAACAGAAACAAAAACAAACTAAGCAAACAACTAGAACAGGAACAGAATCACAGAAATGGAGATCCCATGAAGGGTTATCATCAGGGGAGTGGATAGGGAGAGAGGGGGAAAGGTACAGGGAATAAGAAGCATAAATGGTAGGTAGAAGATAGACAGGGGGAGGTTAAGAATAGTATAGGAAATGTAGAAGCCGAAGAACTTATATATATGATCCATGGACTTGAACTAAAGAGGGGAAATGTGGGAGGGAGGGGGTGTGCAGGGTGGAGGGGAATAAAGGAGGGAAAAATGGGACAACTATAATAGCATAATCAATAAAATATATTTTAAAAAAAGAAAAATATACTAAAAAATGGTCAAAGTAAATAGAAATGTTCAGAAAGACCTGGAAAAGACCAATGACTATATAATAATTTAAAATTCACTGGCAATGAGGATAATATGAATTCAAATAATGATATAATTTTTCAACCATCACATTGGTAAATTTTAAAACATGTAATGCTGGTAATAATAGTAGACAATATTTATGAAGTGATTAGTGTGTCTTAAACACCTTAGATGAATTATCTCATTTAATATTCATGACAATGCTAAGAAGTAAATTTTCTTTTTAATTAAGGAAATAGCTTAGCTAGCAAATTGCAGAACCTAGTTTCAAACCCAGGCAGTCTGATGCCTAGGGTCCAAGTTCTTTTTTTCTTTAAATTAAATTTATCGGGTGACATTGGTTCATGGGGTCATATAGGTTTCAGGTGTACCTTTCTATGACACATGATCTGCATATGGCATTGCATGGCCAACTAACTATACAGTGATGGAAGATGATTTGACTTTGGGTGGCGGGCACCCAAGTTCTGGTTCAACAGCCCAGTGCTGCAGGGGAGGCCTGTGGCAGTGTGATTTGCTACAACCTTTAGAGAAAGTAATGTGGAAATAGCGCTTAATATTTAAAAACAATTCCCTTTGACCTGCCATCCCCAAAAGAAAAGAAACTCCATGATCCTGGCATTACCGATTTTTTAAGTACTCGATAGAACTTACCTGTAAAACCATCTGAGTTTGGCAATTTCTTTTTATGTCTCCCCCACATCACAATGTTTGGTTTATTTTTATTTTTTAACGTTGTTTTCTGCTTTGTTATAAATTTAAACCACCAATTTTCTTAATGGTTAAGTGCACTTTTGATTTTCTGTTGCTTCTTGAATTGGTGTTGGCAAATTCCTGATTCCAGGAAATTGTGTCATTTACTAAGGTTTTGTTTCCCAGCCTCCAACCTACCCTCCTCCGGCTTCCTGGCGATCCCCACACTGGGGCTCAGCAAACTGCCCCCTACCTGAAGTCCCAACCATCCCCCACTGCACCCCCCAGGGATGGAGTTCTTCCCACACTTGTTACCTGTTACCTCTGTGTCGTCTTTTCACTGTTTCAAGCATCCAACACCTGTTCAACCAACGCCTTACATTACATTCTCTGTTAAAATACCCGGAGTGGTTTCTGTTCGCCCAGCAGGACTCTGACTCACGCGTCACCCACAGAGTTTGTTCTCACATTTATTAGAATAAAGTTGCTTCTGATGATCTCTTGTTTATTAAAAACTCTGCAGTATGTGTTTTGTCCTCTTTTCATTCCTAATGCATGCATGTGTTTATTTTTACTTAATTTTTGTATATCTCTAGTAGGCTTTTTGAGTAATAAATTGTTTTTGGCATTTTTTCTCTTACCTACTATATTGAGTACACTTTCATTTTCAACCTTTTTTCCCCCAGGATAAGCATTTTACAGCTCTAAATTCTCATAAATCAGAGCTTTGTTTGCTGCCTGTTTGAATTTAGAATTTTCATCATTTTTCAAGTCTATATATTTTCTAATTTCTATTGAGTGCTTCTTTGAACAATGAATTATTTAGAAATGTTTGGAAATTTCCCAAATTATTGAGTATTTTTACATTATCCATTTCTGAGTTTGAAACTATTTGCATTGTGGTTGAAGAACTTGATCAGAATGATTTAAGTTCTATGATATTTGCTGAGAATTCCATTCTAGTCCAGTAGTGGTCTACTTTTATGAATATTCCATACGTACAAAATTCTCCAATTTGGGGGTATAGAATTCCATGTATCCTCATTAGTTCAAGCTTAATTGCATTGCTCAAATTTTCCATGTCCAAATCTTTTTATCAACTCAAAACAATATGTTAAAATCTTCTACTGTGATGATGAGCTTGTCAGTTTCTCTTTGTGTCACTGTCACCTGTTTTGCTTTCGAGTGCTAGGATGCAAGGACATATATACTCAAGGATGTGAACTGGCAGAGTATCTTGGCAAAGCCCTGAAAATAACACCTCTCAATGTCCGTCACTAGTGACCTGGCTAAATTCATTGCATGAAATATTATACAGTCATTAAAAAGCATGAACTCATTATTTACTTATTAATCAAGAGGGAGGTCCATGTTAAGTGAAAAGGGCAAGTTTCAGAGTATGTATATTGTGATCCCATTTTAGTAAAGAAAAATTTCCCTTTGTCAACACATGTTTTGACATGTTTGAGTTGGAAAAAAGGTTAACATCAGTTCTTCCAGGGAAGTGACAGAAGGAAGTGGGAAAGAGCATAAACAACTTTGATTTTACCTCCTACTACGCCATGTTTTACTCTGGCAACTTACGGAAAATCTAGTAAAATAGTGATGGTCAGCACTCATCTAATGAAGCCTCAGAGCAGATATGCCGTGTGAAAAAGCAAGTCACAAATGTTATAGTATGATCTTCTTCATTATAGTGATGTGCACGTCGATTTGAACATAAGAAAGTGTCTGGGAACACAGACACTAAGTCAGTGTTATCTCTATGCACGAGGGCTATCGGAACTTTTGCACTGCCACCCATGTCTGTATTGTTTGTACTTATTTTATACGTGCATATGGCGTGCACAAAAAATAATTGCTTTAGAGGATGTAACTACAAAAAGGCTATGGACTCTCCCACCAAAGAAACTCAAAACAACAACAACGCCCAGACACGTCAATGCAAAACTGCACCTATGCTTTCACGTAGTGAACAGACTCTGTGAAGTCCCTTTATGGATCGATCACCTAGGTTTCCGCTCCAAGTAGATTCAAGAGTTTAATGGCAGAAAAATCGGTGGAACCGCCAATTCTTCCCTCTATCCTCCGTGCAAGGAGCTGGCTCCAAGGTGCAGGCTTGGTCCTGGAAAATGGCTGGACTCCCATCGGTAGCAAGGACTCCAACCTCACTGCAGTGAGATGCTGCTTCAGCCCCTCACACTGTTCTGCTGGGGGAGCACCTACTTGTGTGAGGAGAGAGGGGTGGTCAGCTGGCCTTGATACCTTTTCAGGTCTCTAACTATCCCAACTGTCTAAACTACTAATTCTTAGAAGGGGAGAAGATAGAGATATAATGATGTGATTTGTAAACACATACTGAATGCTATAATTTAATCTTTGATAGTAAAAAAATTTACGCTCATACATAAATTTATCTGGGGAGCTCTAGAGAAGGGAGAGAAGTGGCTGGGTAGGTAGGCAGATGATTCTCTTCAAACCATGTTTAGAAGGTTCAACTTTAGCCTGAAGGCAAATGGAGGTATTACTTAAAGGCTTTAGATTGGGAAGTGACCAGGTTTGTGTCTTTTTAGGGTTCCCTTGGCTGCGCCGTGGAGAAAGAATTCGAGGGGAGCAAGCCGGGAAGTCAGCCTACTGGTTAGGGTGCTGCAGTGATGCAGCTTAAGAGGTAATGGGCCTTGGAGTTGGGCAGGTGCAGTAGGAATAGAAATAACTCAGTGGCTTGGAGAGATGTTCCAAAGGTAGAATAAACTTGGATTAATTAATGTGGGGGTGTGTGAGCCAAAGAGCAGTCGGGTTTGAATCCCAGGTTTCTGGCTTGAACAGCTGGAAGGGGGAGGTGCCATACTGAGAGAGAATGCTGCAAGAACTGAGGGTTTGAAAAAGATAAGAAGAGTGGACCCAAAGTACTTATTATTTCTCTTTCCTTGCCTCGAGGGGATCAACAGAAGCCCAGGAATGGAGTCCATCTGACACCCACTTCTAGGTCTCCCGCCCGTTTTTCTGAGAAGAGTGACAGCTCCCGCTGCCCCCTCCCTCTGCTCCGTCCATCCCTTCCCTCTGCTGTAGCGAGCCTATGGTATTCTCTCAGCCTTCCCCTCCCCACTCCTCATTAACTCTGCTGGATCAGAAGACGCATTCAGAAGAAAGCCACAGTGAAAAAGGATTATATCAGCCTGAGGGTAGAATTTAATGATGACCAAACAAGAGGTATATTAATAATTGATATATATCTTTTTATTATGCACAAATAAAGTACTTAAAACTGTGGTTATCAAAACTATACATCTAAGCATGTTCACAAAATTGCTGACACACTGAACAGAGGAAAAGACTACATACAGCAGGGGTGTTCAAACTGGCCACAGGGATTTTAAGGGCACTCTTTTTACCCTCATCGATGATGAAAAACAGCAACAAAATCAGGCTCATTCAGGAAAAACCAGAAGAGAGAAGTATTGTATTTGAAAACTGATAATAGTCCTTTTCAGAAAAACATCTGTCAGTTTCATGAACACCCCCCAGCTAAAACAAACAGAAAAAAATCACACACACGATTCATCCAACAAAATGTGCTCCGTTAACGCACCCAGCAGTACACCCAGCACTCAGACCATGAGGTAGTTACCGTACAGAAAGACCACGGGCTCACAAGCATGCCCACGACAGAACACACACCGGAAACGAGGTTACAATCTTATTACAGACAAGGAGAAGGCCATCTTTTTGTTGTGGTGGTGGTTTACAAAATGCTATAGAAACAGCTTAGACAAGGAATTTCTGACTTTTAAAATACAGAGTAACAGCTGGTAAACACCACATGGTGAAAAGCTCTAGGATGTTACAGAGACAATCTGCCTTGGAGTTTAGAGCATTTCAACAACAGCTTTAGCATGAAACCAAACCAAACAAAACGGCCTCTGCGAGTTAAGGGTGCAGCCTGCAGAAGTAACAAAAGACAGCAGAGAGGAGAGTCTGATTGGAATACAGGAGTTTTGCAGAAACTTGCAGAACGTGTTATAAAGTTGAACTTGTATTCTGCATTAAAACTGTGAAGTATGAAGCAATTGGAAATGCTGT
>VMDR010009203.1:0-34145 GCA_007922815.1 Macrotus californicus
GAACACTAAACTCAGTAAGAACCTAGTCATTACTAGGACTATCTATTCACATAGTATCAGCCTCTTCCAGATGATAAGCTCCATTAGCAACAGCGTGGACTACGTATTTGATTACCACCTTAACTCTTGTACTTACACTTGAATTTCTGTGTCAGTGAACTGTAGTATCTGCCACCTCGTACACCTGTATCAGAGACCTGCTTGCTTAATTCACAATTCAAGTTTTAGTAAATCCTTTGAGTTACTATATAGTGTTCAATGGTTCAAAGCTGTATCAGTTAGGATGTTTTATATACATGGAACATAAAATCCAAAGCCAGCTGAATTAAGTAAAGAATGTATGGTCTCAGGTAACTGAAGTCTAGTGGGACACTACCCTGGGACGAAGACTTGACTAGGGGCGTGGCTTTCCACAGCTCCTCCTGTGCTGGCTTCTTCCTCAACCAGCTTTCCTGTTATAGTCAGAAGACAACCACCAGGAATTTAATGACTGTACATTTTCAGGCTGACATTCAGCAGAAGAGATAAGTGCCTTCATCCAGCATTTCTAGCAAATGTCCTAAGGTCATTCCGATTGATCAGACTTGCCATGATGGCCTTAGGTTGAGACACACATTCCACTGCTACAATCTCTTCATAACATTTATCAAAGAAAACACATCAGAGCTGACCTTAGTGATTTAACCCTTTTATATTACTAAATAATGCTATTACCGAATTAAAGTCGATGAGTCAAGCACATCATACAACTTCCCATCTTCTTCAAGTTATTCCCCAATGTTTTAAGCACAACCCAACAAGGAAAAAAAAATCCTTCCCTGAATGTGAATCACTTTTTTTTACTGATTGATTTGAGAGAGAGAGAGAGAGAGGAGGGAGCCAGACACATGGATTTGTTGTTCCAATTACTTATGTTGATTCTCGTAGGTACCCTGACTGGGGAATCAAACCCACAATCTCGGTGTGTCCAGACGATGTTCTAACCCACTGAGCTAACCAGCTAGGGCTGAATCACTCTTTGAAGGGTTCAGAATGTGTTACTGGATTACAACACAGGTTTCTGACTCTCCTTAACAGAACAGAAAGCAACAATATAGAGTTTTCAGGAAGAAAAAAGAAGCTCTTATTCCTCTTTTTAAAGATTATAATAGCAGAATTTAAAGAAAAGATAGAAGAATACATGAATATCTTAAGTCAGGTGAAAAAATGGTATGTTTCATATTTTTGAAATACAAGCAACTAAACAATCCATCCTGTAACTCAAGACTGCTCTCACCAGACACCAGATCACCACCAAACCCCCTTCTGCCCGAGTCCCCACCTCCCCCCAGCCCCCAACACACAATTAGATCCTAAGAACAGAGCAAACAGGTACTCTTTAGGGAGGTATTTGTGAATGCACATTCCAAAGCCAAACAAATTAATTCTTACTATGCTTTTACTATCCATGTCCTTCATTCCTATAATTAGTACAGAAAATAGAAGGTAAACTATTCTGTTTTGCAACAGAGAAGAATGCAAAATTTATTAGACTGAAAGCCAATATGCAAATATGTAGGACAGAAGCTGATTTTCATGGTAAAGTTGAACAAACACAAAAGGTTAAATCCAAACAACATTTTTAGAGAACTAACCACCTGAAAATGTGTGACACACCAGTCATCTTAAATCAAAAGCCAAACTTCACTCCCAATCCTAGAAGGAAGCAGTGTGGTTAAAGAAAAGGATGAGAATTAAAAGAAAATCTCTATAATTATTCAATATGTGGACCAGTTTTTCAAATACTGTTCAAATAATTCAATTCAATAAATATACACTGGTGGCATCATGAAGAAGACAGTACTAGCATCAGACACAGTAAGGACTTCACAAAGTGAGTAATGTGCTACAAAGGCCATCCATATACACACACATTACCAGACAGCACAGAACACCACAGGCAGAAATGCATGTGAGATGAAAAGACAGTGGGTAAAAGGGGAGAAATCAAATGAATCAGAATGATTTCCACAGTAAATAACAGAGCACCTAAGGGCAAAACTGCTTCAACAAAAAAGAAATTGATTATCTCATGTAGCAAGGATCCCACAATTAGGGAGATTCTATTAAATGGGGTCACAGTTCTTGTCTCTGCAAGTCTCTTGCCTCTGCCGTCCTTTATGGAAGGGCATCACCTCCAGCCTAGTAGCCATGAATACGGAAGCTCCAAATGTTACATCCAGCTAAAACAAGCTAGGAAGAAGAGGGATCATCTCTTCTTTCTCAAAAGGAAAAAATCAGCCCTGGCTGGTGTGGCTCAGTGGACTGATTACCAGCCTGCATACCAAGGGGTTGCCTGTTGAATTCCCAGTAGGAGAACACACCTGGGTTGCAGACCAGCTCCCCCATATGGGGGGAGGGAGAGGCAGTGTGTATAAGAGACAACCACACACTGATGTTTCTCTCCCTCTCTTCCCCTCTCTCAAAAAATAAATAAATAAAAATCTTTTTTAAAAAAGTAAAAAATCCTTTCCCAGGAGCCTCTTGCAGACTTCCCTTTCATTTCCTGTTGGTCAAACCTGGGTCTCATGCCCATTCCTAAAACAATCACTTCCAAAGGCAATGAAACCTACCATAACCAAGATCGGAACAGATGCTGGTAACTAGTAAGACCATCACTTCAGTGCTGGCTGAATGCTTCGAGGAAGACAGACCTTGAAGAATGGTATGATTTGGACTGGTGGAAAAAACAAAACAAAACAAAACAAAACACAGAGACAAGGAAGGGATGTGCCTAACTGAAGAAAGTGAAACTGCACTGATACATGCAACACGCAGTCAGGACAAAGAATTCTCTGGAACTGGACGGCTGTCATTCTCACACAAGAGTTAACAGTAAATGCTGGGAATGCAGGAGGGGCGGTCCTCTCCTTAAGGAAAGGACTGAAGTTATCTGTGGGGGCATTCAGACTCACCACTCCTTATCAACAGTCACCCCCTCAGCTGTCTCTGAACATTCCACAGAGATGACTGCAGACTCACTGTCAGTAGTTGTTCCTTGAAGGTGTCTTCTCACTCGGGTTGAGGTTTCTCCCAAAAACCCACACACTCACAACTGGCCCTTCTCTGCAAATGAAAGCGTACAATCAGGAGGCAAAAAGTTGCAGGGAGCAATTCCTGTCCCCCATCTATAATTAACTGATTCGTGTGAAAACTGAACTCAAAACACCAGATTCACTAAGCACCGTGTTCCAACTAAGCAACCTGTATTTTGAAGGCTGTAATATACTTATTACAGTTACCACCCTTTCCCCATCGTATGTACATTTATCACAGTGTCCACAGTATACCAGATGCACCTCTTACCAAAGTTTTGCCCACTGGGCAGAATCCAACACATTTGTTTAGTGGGCCCACACAAGGCGGCCTACATAGCATGTTAGAAGATAGCTACCTACATTTATGTATCAGAGGACAAAATAAAAATCATGATTTCTGATGTCTCTTGGAAAAAGAACAGAAGATGGGGCAATAATGGGCCTGCATTTGCACACAGGAACACTCTGTTGGAGCTGATCGGCAGCTAGTCCTTCAACAGGGGCAGGGTGTGCAGTGCTCCACAGGTGCCGTCGTCTCTCATGAGAGTCCCTAACCAGACCGGTCATCTGCCTGGCCTTGTTGGCATTTGAGCTCGCAAACTCTGCTACTTACTTATGATAGCTCACAGGGAACACTGACCACTATCAAAGCCACGCATGTTTTT
Source organism: Macrotus californicus (assembly GCA_007922815.1). NCBI lineage: Eukaryota > Metazoa > Chordata > Mammalia > Chiroptera > Phyllostomidae > Macrotus > Macrotus californicus. The sequence goes on from VMDR010009203.1 coordinate 3,743, forward strand.
TACCGTAGGACACAACAGAGCGTAAGGACAACCACCATGACTTTGGAGCCACAGGGCCCTGGGTCTGAGCTTGAATTCTACACACAACTAGCTGTGTGACCTCAGGCCTGTCATTTACAAGCTTCCACAAACACATATAAGCAGTTAACACAAAAAAACAGGTCTAAAATCTAGTACATTCAAGCTAAACTGATAATCCAAAATCCACTGCTTCCTAAGACTTTTTCATCTCAATAAATCAGTGATACGTGTAGTTAGTTCTCAAGCTTCAAATCGGAAAGTCCTTATCAAATATTCTCCCTCATGCTCCCAAAAACCATCACCAAGGCAGTTAATTTTCTCTCTAAAATATGTAATTTGGATATATTCTTAGAATCCCATTAAAAAAAAAAAAAAAACCTTAAAAACAAACAGCAATTCCTGTCTCAGAATCACTTTCCTGAAATTACTTATAAATCCAACTATTTAAATAATGGTAGTTGAAATTTCCAAGTTCCATATTAGGAGGAATGTTAGTACTTCATTAAGATAAAATGAAGACAAAACGCTTCCGATGCCACACCACTCCTGGCAAGGTGCCTGACACACTCACCACATCTCGTAAGCTCACAGGCTTCTGCAAACCTAAACTGAAAACGAACCCACTGTGCTTAGCCTGAAAGACCATTAGAACTAGTAAGTGAGCTTAGGAAGGTTACAGGATTTACAAGATCAATACTCAAAAATAATTGTTTGGATAAAACAATTGTTCAAAGAACAAATCAAAACTGAAATTTAAAATAACATTATTTACAGTGTATCAGAAGATAATTAGGAGTAAGTTATCAACTGATATGCAAAGAAGACAAATAAAGATATGCATTATGTTTAAAAACCAGCAGATTCAATACATCTATACGTATCAGGTCAATTAATTTTTCACAGAGGCACAAAGACAATTCGGTGGGGAAAGGGCAGCATTTTTAACAAATATAGCTGCAATGACTGGATATCCATACCTGTAACATACAAAAATTAACTCAAAATGGATCACAGACCTAAAAGGTAGAACCTAAAATTATGAAACTTCATGAAGAAAACGTAGGGGGAGATTTTTGTGGCCTCGGTGTAGACAAAGGTTTCTTAGCTACAACACAAAAGCATGCTACATAAAAGACAAAAGTGAAAGCCAGGACTTCATCAAAATTACTCGTGTCTAATGTTGTAAACACTGTGAAAGCCACAGGCTGGAAGGAAGTGTATGAAAATCACATTATCTGAAATTAAACTTGTTTTCGGAATATACAGATAACTCTCAAAACTCAAAAATGGAAACCCAATTTAAAACAGGAACAGATGATGTGAACACATCCTTCACCACTGACACACAGCAAATAAGCACATGAAAATATGCCTGCCATCGCTATGCACGAGGAAAATGCAAGTGACAGAAAGGGTACGGAGCCACTGGAGGGGACTCTCTTATGCTGTTGGTGAGACTGTGAAATAGTGAAGCCACTTTTGAATACAGTTTGGAAGTTTCTTAAAATACTAAACACACACAAACCAGACAACGCAACCATTCCATTCCCAGGAATTTACGTAAGGGAAATGAAACTGTATGTCCACAAATGACTGTTTAAAGCAGCTTTATCTGTAATTGCCAAAAACTTTGATACAACTCAACTGTCCATCAACAAGTGATCAAGGGTGGTACAGCCCTGGCTGGTGTGGCTCAGTGGATTGAGCCCAGGCCCATCAAGCAAAGGGTCAACTGTTTCGATTCCCAGTCAGGGCACATGCCTGGGTTGCAGGCCAGGTCCCCAGTAGGGGACACATGAGAGGCAACCACACTTTGATGTTTCTCTCCCTCTCCTTCTCCTTTCCTTCCCTTCTCTCTAAAAATAAATAAAATCTTATTAAGAATATAAATAAAGAGTGGTACAGTGGTCTTCCATCCATGGGGGATATCTTCCAAGACCCCCAGTGGATGTCTGAAAGCACAGACAGCACTGAACCCTATGCAGCCTATGCTTTTTCCTATGCATACCTACCTATAATAAAGTTTAATTTATAAACGAGGCACAATAAGTGATTAACAACAGTAGCCATTGTGAATACTGTGGACAAAGGGATGAATAATGTGTCAAGCAGGAAGAAATGGAACAGCATGAGATTTCATCATACTCAAAATGGAACTCAATTTTAAACTTATGAATTGTTTATTGCTGGGATTTTCCATTTAATATTTTTGGACCAGGACTGATCGTGAGTAAGTGACTATCAAAGTGGAACAAACAATAAGGGGGATTACTATAGCCGTTCAGTGTATTGCTACTTGCAATAAAAAATAAAAAACTATTATACATTCGTCAACATGGTTGACTCTCAAAATAAGTGCTAAGAAGCCACACCAAGTATATACTGTAGAATCCATTTAAAATTCTACTCTCTAGTAACAGAGTTCTGCTGATTGCCCCTTCCATTTTTCCCTTCCCCTGACCTAAAAGAAGCCTGAACTCTGTATTTTCTTGAGACAGATTTGAGAACTAGTAGGGCTCCCATCTTCTCTGCTGGTGCCTTCTCAATCAATAAACCTTTCCTCACCCCAAACTCCAATGTTGAGTTTTGGACTTTCAAAAGTCAGGCACACAAACTTTGGACCCGTAAGAGGAACTCAAACAAACCCACTCCCAAGAGCAATGAAAACATACATCCACACAAAGAAAATGGGCTAGAGGAGGCGGCACAGGACAGCAGTTAAGAAAACAGGTTCAGGAGTCGAACGGCCAAAGCTTAAATTCTGGTTCTGCCACTTACTGTGAAATGGAGATAATTAATAAGGCCAAGTATAGTTCGCATTAGGTTACTACAGGTAAAAGGCCCAGAACACGGTCTGTCACAGTCAGTCCTCGGAAATATGGCTATCTGAAGGGGAACTGTGTTTAATATATGATGTAACATTATGACATTTATTTCCTTAATAATATTCAGAGAAAAACTTTAAATACATACACACACCCACAGCAACTGCAGTGTTTAAGAGTTTCCTTGGACTTTGCTTATGGTCAGTATCAGGCTATTTCACTGACTGCCATGGAAAACTGCAGACAAGATATTTTACCTTCCTGAGATTTGGTTTCTTTCAACAAAGATAAGTGAAGACAATGCTACTTATCTCACAGGATAATTGTAAGAATGTAATAAGATGTATAAGATGTTTACTTAGTACAATGCTTTGCACATAGTAACTAAAAACTAATATTTTATTACATACTTGCATTATCTATTGTAACTAGAGTGACCATTTGACCCTATTTACTTGTAATAGTCCCAGTTTATGAAGGTTTACACAATGTAATTACTAACTATAGTTATTTCCCTTTCCATGTCAGTATGTCCCAATTTAGATGATGGATTATACGGTCACCCTAATTTATAACTGAAATACTTTCTAGCTTTTCCCTCTACTTAGTTCATGCTCTTTATTCCCTTTTAGTGGCATTACCTCTTTGCTCTCCAACTCATGATCCCCCTTCTCCAAAAACACAGTCTCTGGCTCTCCTTACCTCCTTATCCAGGTGCTTAGTGAACTCGATGCTTCAAACCAGGTTCCTCTGTGGTCCCATACTCCTCAGCAATGTAAAGTTTCCCAAACCTACTCTTTCTCTGAATTCCAGGATAAAACCTAGTGACCTAAAAATACCACCACCACCACCACTAGTGGATTAAAATTCTAGCTCTTTAGGGATATCTATGAGAGACAATGCCTTAACTCAAAGTAAGAGTCTCTAATAACATGACTGTCAGATACTGTGACAGCTGATTAGGAAACATCATTAGAGGACCATTTTCACTCCTAAAACAAACAATTTAGGTAGGTTTCTACTAAATGAGTATATGAGACCAGCTTTGATTTCCTTACTCTTTGCTGATTCCTAATAATCCAGTCAAAACAATGGCTAGCAGGTCAAATATCAGATAGCAGTTGTTGAAGGTTTTGTTCTTGCCCCCATTCACTCTGTAAATGCTCCCCTAGGTTATTTCTATCACTCCCCTGAGTTCAATTATTGTATGTAGAGTGATGACTGCCAAATCCACATTTCCAGCCAAAGCTCCCTAGTGAGGGGTTTTCCACCTGACCTCACACATCCAATGGTGCATCTCCACCAGGACGGTGCATCTCCACCTGGACAGGTACCTCTGCCTCCGGCTGAACCAAACGCCACTGCTTCCCCACCACTCTTCTACTCCAATCCCACTCTCTTTATTTACACTAAATTCTCTAATCTACCCAGTCCCCAAACCAAAAGAGACTATTGTCCTTAACACCCACCTTTCCATCTCTTCCCCCACAGCCAAGTAACAATCGAATTCTCTCAACTCGTTTTCCAATCTGTCTCTTTCTTCCCAATACCCAATACCAGAGCCAAGGTCTGGGCACCACCGCCATAACTGAAAAGTACCCAACAGCTGCTAACTGATCTAGTGGTCACCAATCCCAGCACCTCCCACTCATTCCCATTTGGGCTAAAATGATCCTTTTAAAATCAATGCCTGCTTTTGTTCTCTCTTTCTAACTTAAAACTCCCTTTAATGACTCACTATTATCCTCAGGAACAGCTCAGTCATTTAATACAACTTCTAGGGGCCCTTATGATGGGTCCCCACTTTTCTCCTTCACCTCCTTTACAGCCACTTCTACTCAATGTCCAGTAACTGTGCCAACCACCCACTCGACTTCTTTCCTGTTCCGCAAAAACACTAGGCTCTTCTCTTGTTTACAGGGCATCACACTTGCTGTTCACCTCTGCCTGGCATATTCTTCAGAACTTAATATGGCCATCACTTCCTTCCAATGTGAGGCACTCTTCCAACGCATTGTGTTGAAACCGGAATAGTCCGTGTTCATGCTGCCTGTCACTTCCAGAACCGGTAAGTAGAGACAAGGATTGAATCTTTATGGGCACTTTATTCAGATGACCAGTGATCTGAGAAATCAGCTGGTTAAATATTCTCAAAATCCACCTTAACATCTTATTTTAACCTAACACTTTTATAAGGAAAAGAGGGGGTAGATAAGGAATTTAGAAAAAAACAGGTTAATTAGATACAAGTTGCAGTCCAGAAGCAATTTTCCTAGTACTTCTTTATCTGCTGGTCAACAATTCTTTATCTGAACACAATGGCCAGATATCATCTCCTGTTGCTTGCAGACCCCCTGGGGCACAACAGCTGAACTGCTGGTTGACATCCTGAAGTCATGCATTCCAGTTCCTGGAATGACAGCCTTCCATAGTCATTAATCACTTAATCCTATCAACTAAGGCTAAAATCGTTAACTCTTGAGTCACCCTATCAACGTGCTTCCCTTCAGGGCACTTCCATTGTCAGGGTTATCAAACTCAGCTGCACCTCCAAATCAGGGAAACTCAGGCCCAGAATTTCAGATTCAAAAGTTCAGGAAAATGGCAACCTGTTTGAGTGCCATATCTTAAGTGACATTCATAAACTAGAAGGGAAAGCAGGAAAATTATGTCACATAAGCAAGAGTTAAGGAAACTACAGAGATGCAGCCCAGCAAAAAGCAGAGGAGGAAGATATGACAGACTTCTAACACGCGTGGGCCCTAGCACACAGAATGTGAAAGAGGAAGCAGATTTCCTGTGGGTTGTCAAAGAGGGTAAAACCAAAGTCACTAGGTAGAAGTTTCAGGAAGGCAGCATTTTGTTAAAAAAAATAAAGAAAAACCGTCAAAAGTACAACTGCCCCTGAAAACATAATGGGGTGTCTAGAAAAGTGGTGAATTCATAGTCACTAGAGGTTTTAAAAACAGCAGGAACACTGAACGGATTCCTGCGTTTGGGAGAATGTCAGACTTGACAGCACCTACAGTCCCAATCAATTAAAGATTCTGATGTAATAAAGTGTAATAAAGTGTGATGTAATAAAGTGTGGCCTCTCTGACTCAATGTGGTCAAGCCTGTGTTGTTCCCACGGCCTTCTGGCCGGAAGCTCCTGCTCTGTCTGGCATATAGACATGCTAGTCATTTAGAGGAATCTGCTCGTGGCTTGAGTTTTCCAAAAAAAGCCCCTCCCATTTTCCCCTTTCAGACCTAAAAGAAGCCTGAACTCTAGACTTAAGGTGATTTCCCAAGGGGTAAAACAACATCAAAAAGGCTTATTGAGGATGTAATAACTTTTACGAAGACTTTGTAAATTAATAAATACTGGGTTTCTGATTTATACATAAGGAAGAAGGAAAAGCAAGGAAGAATTTTAAAAGGTTTCCCAATGTTTTACAGAATTAGAATGGCAATGTTTACCAAAAAATAATAATAATAATAATCCACTAAGAACAATGGGACTAAATAAAAACTCTGTCCTCTCTGCTGTCACATTTGATTTCACCTTGAGGTTAAACTGATCTGGAAAGAAGCCATTTTGCACGAGTGAGAACAAAAATGCGAAAAGAGAATGTAAGGTACCTATTCTCACTGCGTGACTTTTAGAAGCACATAAAAATGTCTAGTCACTGTCATCTGTTTTTTTTTTGTTTGTTTTTTTTTTTTAGAGAGAGAGGAAGGAAGGGAGAAAGAGTGAGAGAAACACTGATCAGCTGCCTCTTGTATGTGTCCACACCGGGGACCGCACCCACCACCCAGACATGTCCCCTAACCAGGAATCAAACCGGTGACTTTTGCTTTGCAGGACGACCCCCAACCAGTCAGCCACACCGGTCAGGGTAGTCACTGTTATCTTTAACTCAGTGCTATTTAAAATCTCCATGTTTTTATTTTATAACACTTAAAGAGAAGATATTTTATTTTCATTAAAACATTTAGCTTTAATAAATATGCTGTGCTCATTTGATTTTATTCAGGGAGATGGAATAATCTTTATACCCACGGGAAACATTCTCTAATAAGAGTCTTTAAAAATAAACTTGTAAAACATTACTCACCTTGCACACAACTTTCCAAAATACGACTGCATGTGTGGAAGGCTGCGACAGGGAAGCGACTTAAAGGAGAAAGCTTCTGTTGTGGCTGAACTGTGTTCTTCCACCTTTCTACTCCCTAAAAAGATATGTCACAGCCCCAACCCCAGGACCTCTGAATGTGACTTTGTTTGGAAACAGGGCTGCTGCAGATGTAATTAGTTAAAGAGGTTATACTAGAGGAGGGTGGGCCTCTAATCCAATGTAGCGGTGTCCTTTGTGAAAAGCCAGCTGTGTGAAGACATAAAGACAACAGGAAGAACTCCTAGTGACCACTGGAGTTAAGCGCCTGCACCACTGGACATGGCACCGACTGCCAGCAAACCACTGGGGGCTGGGAGAGGAAAAGACTCATCCCCTACAGGTTCCAGGGGAGCACAGCCCTGCTGACACCTTGATTGTGGACTTCTGGCCTCCAGAACTGTGAGACAACACATTTCTGTTTGTGACACTTCTTTGTGGCAGCCCTAGGAAATTAATACCCCTTCCATTTAACTGGAAGAGTGAAAAAAGTCACATGAACCGAAATGCTGCAATCATGACCGCTATGATCCACTACCCAGTCGAAACAGGATTTGGCCTGGCATCGAAATGATCACCATCAGCAACTTCTCCAGAAGTGAAAGCACACTTCTACTGAACATCCCACTTACTTACTATCTTGGCCAGTAGGTTTTATAAATGTGTGTGTGCTCCCATCATTTTCTAATTGGGAAGTCGGTCTCCATATTTTTACTTTACATCTTATTTATCTGCTTATTTGACCAGTAGTACATATACACAGGAAAATGAAACAGTACTTCACTTTCACTTTCCTGTCCATGAATCACCCTGTTCTTCACTCCAAAGATAACCATTATCAACAGTTTTGGTGGGGGGAAAATGCAGACAACTGTAAATGAACAACAATAAAGTAATTAAAAAAAAATTATGTGTGTGTGTGTGTGTATCCTGTGTGTTGTGTATAGTAGAAATAACTAATAGCAGATTCTATTATCATGCTGCACTTTTATCACTTTATGTATTTTGGGAGATCATTCTATATATGCAGAACTTAAATTTTTATTAGTTGTACAGTACTCCACTATATCAATGCATCATAATATATTTAACCAATCCCCTATAGATGGATATTTCAGGTTGCTGTCAATATTTATCTTCATCACAAACGGTTGTAATGGCTATCTTTTATTATCTTTTCATTGAGCCCTTTCTTTGCCATCCTATCTGTAACTGCAATCTCCTAACTCCTTACTCTGGTGGTCCCCATCTTGCACCTTTTTCCTCACAGCGCTCTGAGTTATCTGGCTTTCTGTATGTTTTACTTCTTGTGTGTCTTCATCAACTAGATTGTAGGCTCTATGAAAACAGATTTTTGTCTCTAGTCTGCGGCTGAACTCCCTATTACCTAAGTGTCTGACACATAGCTAATGCTCAGTATTTACGGAATAATTGAATGCTTTTATTTACTCCCACAAGAGAAAAAAAAAAAAGTGGTAACTAAAAGATACAACATATCTTCCCTTCAAGGCAAAACAAATCACAGCTCCGAAACCGAGCAGTATTTGTCCCCTTTGTCTTCTATTTTCCATATTGTGTCAAATAAGACTGTCGCACTTTAGTTTGATCCAGATTTGATATTGGTCCATGAACCCAGAAGTGTCTCAATTTAAAACAGCCTACGGGACCAAGGATGATGTTTCCTGGCCTTTCTGAATATCAACCCAAATAGCGGGTACTTACTTGAGTCTCTGAACCCTTGTATGTAGTGGCTATCCTGAAATGACAATATCTTAATGTGCAATTTCTTCTACCAGCTGTGCATTTTCAATCAGCAGAAGAATGAGTCAGTGTGGTATTATTTCTAGTAAATGCAGAGGGTGCGGAAATCTCAACTTACCGTATTTTGCTGGGTATAATGTGTCCCCTGTATTAGCGCACACCCACATTTTGTGTATATTATACAAGGGATTATTATACCCGTGCCATGTAATCATTATACCCAGGTAAAATGCGCATCCTTGTTTTTCCCTCAAAAATTTGGACAAAAGGTATGCATTATACATGGCAAAATATGGTATTTTGGGAAAGTCAATGTATGTTTAACTTGTCCCAACTGCCTTTATAAGGAACCAGGGCAAGGGGGGTCATTCTTCTACAGAGGGATCAGTCTGCATTTCAATCAGGCCCTGGCACACTGAGACCTCATAGTAAAGTGCTTGTTGACACCGTCCATTGGGAAGGGTAGAAATGAATATTTTAGAAAAATAAGTTCTCCCTCATTTTTAGATTGCTAAAAATCTAACAAATCCGCAAAGTATACCATAAAAGTATCTTTATGTTCAACTGTTCAACATTCAAATTAGCAAGTATACATATTATTCAGTATGATGATCTTTATTTTAAAGAAGCTTAGAAGTCAACAGTTTATTCCAAGAGAACACAACAGAATGGTTCCCTAGTGAACTTAATTCCACACGCTTCTGCGTATGTACAATCTTATCTGTTACCAACAGCCAAATAACCACAAAACTTAGCAAAGGAACCACTGGGAAAGTTCATAGGGGACAAAAACAGCACTTTGAAGGGTTTTTTTTGTGCTTGAGTAGAAAAGGAAAGATAACGTAAAGCTTGCAAGATAACGTAGATGCAAACGACAATCCTGAGCTTAAATGTATTTTGAAAATTGTATTTCTAAACAAGATAAGAATTTATGTAATTTTAAAAGACAGTTACGGCCATAAAACATAATTTGGAGAGTTCCTTTATTAATGAGAAAAAGGAGTATGCTTATTAGGCTGTTTGTGAAGGCTTTCCCTACACCTGAGAGATTTTTACACTCACCTACCTTTTATTCCAGTATGTTTAGGGCTTTCTTTTTATATTCAACTCTGGAAAATTGAGTATTTATCTTGATACAGAGTATGAGGTAGAGATCAAGTTTTCTTTTTTTCTAATTTCTGTATTTTGGCAATTGGCAATCATTTCCATAAACTCTGATTACCATGTTCACTGCTCCGCAGAGTATTTTTTATGAAAACCATGCTGGTTTCACCATAAAGGTCAGTTACACAGTTTGTCAAAACAAGGCTTTCACAAGGCAAAATAAAAAGGTAAATAAGACAATTTCCTTGAAAGAATAAATGCACAATACCAATTAAAGCAGAAGATAAGCTGTTCCCCTAAACTCAAGGGTCTTCTGCAAGGTTTGATACTTTCCAGAGGGTACACAGATCTGAACAGTTTCAAAAAGCAATTTCACGATCTCCGGCTACTCCTTTCTACAGTGGATGTGCGCGGGCATCACTCACTCTCCTTCTACCTTCGCCCACAGCAGCTCCTCTCCGGTACGGGAGACGGTCACACTTCTCACTCATCTCAAACCTTAACATGGGACACACTTTACTTCAAGAAAGCATCCAGGCACCAAAGGGGTAACTGGGAGATAAGAGGAAGAGTCTTCTGTGAGCAAAGCAAGAATCACCAAACAAACCCATGGGAAGACTCCCTGTCTAATCAAACAATCAATGTAAGATTTAGAATTCAGAAGTGAAAGTAACTGCCGGGCGGTTGTCCAGTGCAGGTGTTGCCATGTCCATTAAAATTGGAACAGTCAGACCATTTCTGACAAGAAAACATACCCAACTTGGTTGGTATGACGAGGACTAAAAAGTTTTACAGCAATATTTTCCTTTAGGGTGAATAAGCCGAACACATAGGGTCAAGGTTTTGGCAATATAGTCTTTAAAAACATATACAACACACAGTCCTCCAGAAGTTCTATTTTATGCAACTTTTTCAACTTAAGATGCAGAAATTTAGGTGTCAGTTTTGAAATATATAAAGGGAGGTACAATGTTTCTCCAAAAAATTTTAGAGGGTACATGCACAAAAAGTTTAAAGATTACATTAACTTGTTGATACGAAACAGCGGTAGCTCTGGAACTAACTAGAATAGCAACAGAGTACCATCAGCTTTTCAAAAAGAACATGGAAAGCAGCTTGGGGGGAAACTGGGACCAAGGCTTCCATTTCGGTGCCCAAAAATGCTTACACCAAACCTAATTCCTTGCTCCGAGTAGTCAACAGGTATGGCAGAGTTAATTTTCCAGGTCCTCCTAACCATCTGTCTTGCAAACAACAGTTGCCAACTGAACCTATGTCCCCAGCTTACTCTCAAATGCTTACTGGTGAAGAACCTATGGTACAGTGTTTGGAAGTTATTTAGCATAAGGCTCTTTCATAAGATGCTCACCGTACTGAAAATGCTTAACAACCTGACATGAAATATAAGAGGTGTGTATATATATATATATATTTTTTTTCTTTCTGATAGTAAAGCACACTAACTTGTACTCACTCTCAAAATTTTATAAGGAAACAAAGTGTTTAGAAAGCTTAATATAAAAAAATACAACTTTTCATTCTATGTTATAAGGGGAAAGCTATAATTACCAGCTCATGCATCCTTTTTATTTTTTAAAGATTTTATTTATTTATTCTGAGAGAGAGGGGAAGGAAGGGAGAAAGAGAGGGAGAGGAACATCGACTGGTTGCCTCTCACACAGGACACAACCCAGGCACGTGCCTGACGAGGAGGTCAGATCAGAGACCTTTCACTTTGCTGGACAACGTTCAACAAACTGAGCCACACTGGCCAGGGCTCACACATCCTTTTAAAGACTGCCACAGCTTCGCCAATGCTAACAAAATAACAAAATGAAGCAGCATACAGGAAACACTTAAAGTATGTATTAATTCAATTCTATAGAAACCCAGCAATTAGGACAAAAAGTAACAAGATTGTACAGTTACACCCTTTGGCTATATTTCACCTACTCAATCTAGAAAGAAACACACTGCCATTTCTACAAACATTAGTTTATTTCCAATTGAAAATGTAAGAATTACATCTTGCTTTATGAAAATCACAGAAAAGTAATCAAATACAACAGAATTGTAAAATAGAAAATATTAGAACTGATGTGCTGCTTTATGAAAATGCCTCACATTAAACAAAAAACTTCTGAACAAATCAAGTCTACACTGGGTTCTTTCATCATATCACCTTTAAAATATACTGCATAGAAAGCCTTATCATCGAATAAACAGCAGGCTCCAGCTGAATGTTAGATGTGTTAGATCAGTAGAGTAGCACTTGGCATTCACTCTTTCCCACCACTCCCTATACATGCCTTCCTGTACTTCAGGGACAGGAAGGCTAACACAAAACAGAACAAAAAACTACACATCCCAGAGCTTTCCTTAGAGATAGCATTTGGAATGTGAAGCAGGTTCTGCCAGTAAGGAGGCCTCCTATAGGATCAGGGTAGAAAAGTGAGCTGGAAGCTCTTTCTATTGCTGATTTAAGTGGTGATCAAGGGCACAGAGAAACAAGTGGCTGGAAGCTGTTCCGGAAGCCAAACTCCAGTCACCAGATGTAAAGGCACCTAGAAGCTGTCAGGGCACCGGGTTCAGTTTTCCAATGACTGGTTCCCAGTTTCAGCTCCCTGCCCTCTCAGCTCCGGTCTCAATGTTCTCAAATAAATATATCAGTCCAGTGGTGGTCCTTAGACTCGGGCTCTCCCAGACCATCCAACGATGTTATTAAGTACCAAATTCCCTATGTAAAATGCCTTTCTGCCTGAAAGTCCTAGAGTTGTTTTTTTCCTTATAATAAACTCTGACAGATACAGTATTGTTAATTAAGTTTAAAATATGTATTACCTATATTCCTCCACACTTTAGAAGTCAAATACATAAGAATTAGTGTGATTCTATACCATAATTATTATAATTTGAAAATTTGAGGTCCATATAAAGAATTAAAAGTTCTCTTAGTTGTAGTCTGAAATAATTTTATTTTTAATACAAGGTCTATCCAGAAAGTATCCACCCATGTAATACGAAAAATAGGCACATTCATTGAAGAAGATAAACACTGTGTACAATAAACACTGTACACAGGGACCTCACACAGTTCTCCCAATCACCAGCAGCTGCCCCACTGTATTTTCCTGAATCCCATTGACAGTCTGAAATCTTTTCCCTTTCATAGGTGATTTTAGTTTTGGGAACAGCCAAAAGTCACAGGGCACCAAGTCTAGGTGATTTGATGTTTTTTCGCCAAAAGACTCTGCATGAGACCTGACACATGAGCAGGTGTGTTGTCGTGCTGAAGCTGCCAATCACCAGTTGCCCATAGCTGCGGCCTTCTGAATCATCTGAATAGTTTCCATGGAGGAATGTTTAACACAAATTTTTTATGTGGATTCATTGCTCTACTCACTCAGTCATTCTGAATGCGACGGCCACACAGTACACATGCTCACCCAACGGTGGCTACTGCCCCCACTGACTAGTACAGTGAAGTCGTCATTGCTCACACATGCGCATTCCAGGCTCCCCTCGGCTGTCAGGTTACATCAATGTTGTGCAAACCATTCTCATTATTTTAACAATGACTGGACTTTTATGATAATTACTGAATCAACATAAAGTAGTAATATCCCTAATAATGAATGGTCTCGCTTTAAATTTATGTAACATACAATGCTATAGAGCTGTGGTTATTTTCTTAAAAATTTGCCCTGACCGGGTGGCTCAGTCCACTGAAGCATCACCTCGTACATCAAAAGGTTATGGGCACACAACTAGGTTGCAGGTTCTATTCCCAGTCAGCGCGCATACGCTAGTCAGCACTCTGACCATCTTCCCCCCGGAAACACGCCGTAACAAATTACTGCCTGGTGATACATGCTGAAGTACCTAATTTAACCATTCCTCTTTACTGAAAATTTGAGCAATTTCCAATCGTTCTTTAATACAAGTAATGCGCTTCACTGCATGTTTTTGAATAGAAAGCTTTTTTTTAAAGATAAAACATGGTGTATTCATACAACCAAATTCTTATTCAGCTATTAAAAGGAATGAGTACTAACACATGCTATGACATGGATGAACCTTGAAAAGTATGCTAAGTGAAAGAAGCCGGTTACAAAAGGCCATATATTTCCCGTCCTGCTGGTGGAAATGTAAAATTGTACAATCACTCTGGAAGACAGTGTAGCAATTTCACATACAGTTATATGACTAAGACGAACTGAAACACACATCCACACAAAGTTGTACGTGAATGTTCGTAGCACTGCTGTCCTTAATAGCCAAGCTTTGGAAACAAATATCTGTCAACTGATGACTGGGTAAATAAAATGTGGTATATTCACGCAACTGAATAATATTCAGCCACAACAGAGAATGAAGTGCTGATACATGCTACGACAAAGATGAACCTCGAAACAGTATGCAAAGTGAAAAAAACCACTCACAAAGGCCACGCATATATGACCCCATTTATATAAAATGTCCAAAAGAGGCAAACCAAGAGAGACAGAAAATAGCTTAGCGGCTGCCTGGGGCGGGGAGGGGGGGAGGAATGTGGAATGACTGCTAATTTATTTGGGGATGATGAAAATACTCTAAAATTAGACAACAGTGACTACTGCACAACTGACCTACACACTTTAAGAAGGTGAACTATGGTATGCGAAGTTAGGGTTTTGACACCAACATTAAGCAATTCTCTGACACCAGCTGGGACCCCGTAATTCATCTCAAGTCTGACACTAGCTACATAGATGACATCAAATCCCACAGGTTGAGGGCTCAGTCCTACAAGACTGCAGCTCTTCCCCTTCAGAGGCCAATCACACATCCAGGTTGTCACCTGTGATTCGTGAGTTCCCACAACCCCTGTCACCTGTGATTCGTGAGTTCCCACAACCCCGGCCCCCTTCCTCAGGTTTCATTAATTTACTAGAGCTGATAAGAAAACTCTAAGCAACACTTTACTTACTAGATTTTCCGTTTATTATAAAATGATACCACTCAGGTAGAGCTAGGTAGAAGAAATGCATAGAGCAAGAAACAGGGACGGAGACTCGGGGCTTCCATGCCTTCCCAGCATCACAACATCACCAACCCAGAAGCTCCCCAAACCCATCTTCTTGGGTTCCTGTGGAGGCTTCACTGCAAAGCCATGACTGACTAAAGCCCTGGGGAGGCTTCACTGCAAAGCCATGACTGACTAAAGCCCTGGCCACTGGAAAGTCATCCTCCAGCCCTTTTCCCTTCTAGAGCCCTGAGGGGTGAGACTTCATGTTCCATCGCTAATCACAAGGTTGGCTAAGGTTGGCTGGTTCCAAGGCAACCAGCCCCCATCCACAGGCGTGGTCCAAAAAACTGCCTCATTAACATAACAAAAGAACTATTTCTCCTCATTCAACAGTTTTAAAGATTTCTGTACCACAAAGAGGGAAGAAGACCAAATATGTATTTCTTACTATAAATCACAATATCACATGAATTATCCCAATAAAGTTGTCATTAAAAAAACATAATCTCCCTCAAAAAGGGAGGGCAGGGGGAATTTGTTATTTCCTTAGGACAGAGCTATACTCACGCACAAGGCAAAAGTACTACTCACTACTCTTTGATACATGCCAAACCGCTTTTCCGAAGGGTTCTACAGATTTATAGTCCCCACAGCAGTTTATTTAGTCCCTGTGTCACAGTACTCAGGTGATTTAGCACCATTTAGTAAGTCTTAAATATGATAAGAGAAACTTGTTATCGATCATTTTTTAAATTGAACACTTTTTCTCCTATTTTAGTCATTTTTTTCTTTTGAAAAGGGTCAGTCTTTCCAAAGGGTCATCCAATTGTTACACTGCACACAAGTACTGCAGTTTCTTAGGAAACACAGACATTAGTTACTTTCTTACCATTCTGGCCAGCAATAATTAACTCATCCTAAATTGTACTTCAGCTTTAAGACTTTCCTTGAAGTCAAAACACTTTAGTAAGTACGTAGTTGCAAGAACCACTCTCCTCAGACAAGTAAAGGACTCTACAAACGAGTCCAACTGGGTTACACGTATTTCTAGTTTTCTGACTGCAATTCACTTTCAAGTGAAATGTCCAAGTGAGTCCTGAGATATTTCAATATACAGGGTAGAAAGAAAATGACACATTTATTAACACGTGCTACAAACCAAGTACTTCATGTGTACCTCATTTATCCTAACAAGCCTATTACCCTCACTTAATGGAAAAAGAAAATAAAAATCACTAAGAGTAAGAACTTGCCATGCAGCAAATATGTGGCCACATTAGGGGTCAAACTGAGGTGTGCCTGATTCTTTCTGTTACTTCCCAAGCTCACTGACTAAAAAAAATCAGAGAATACTCTGAATACTAATTCTTCCACTTACTGTGTCATTAATTTCTAAACTTCTTTACTGTGTATGACCCATTTGCAAACACAAGGCCATTATTCACAAAATGACTATACAAACAGGAGGCTAAAAAGTTACTATAAAATGAAATTTTCTTAAATACCTATTATTTGTAACAGCAAAATGTTATGAAATAATTCTAATTTCTTTTTAAAATTTTATTTATTTAGAGAGAGGGGAAGGGAGGGAGAAAGGGAAACATCAGTGCATGTGGTTGCCTCTCGTACGCTCTCAACTGGGGACCTGGCCCACAACCCAGGCACGTGCCCTGGCTGGTAATCGAACCAGCCACCTTTCCGTTTGCAGGCCAGCACTCAATCCACTGAGACATACCAGCCAGGGTGAAATAATTCTAAAACTTTTCTTCAGTTTATATCAAGATTCACTCTACCTTCCAACAACCAGAGCCACGTGCATACCCATTTACAAACAAGTGAGGAGTCACTAGGTGAGAAACATTTTAGGGACTGACTGCCGGTCTCCACTTTACACAACAACTGCACCCTTTCTCAGTAGAAAAGACCACACCAATCACACTGCTTTTTCTTCATCACATGAGAAATGTTTTCATCGATATAGGCACCATCCAGATGCAGCAATGAGGGCTAGGAGAAATGGCTACTTCAGCTACTTAAGAAGACACAGACCGCAGAGGCTTGTGAGCAAGCAGTAACCAGCACAGCAGAAGACAAAGTCGGGAACAAGCAAAGCCAGGCAGGATCAGCGGTCATTCTGCCCTAGGGAATGCATACCACTGTGGTAAAAGAGAAGTCAGGCAAATGACACAACCCTTAAGCAAGCGGTCACCAACCTTTTCAGCACCGGGGACTGGCTTGTGGAAGGTAATTTTTCCACGAACTGGGGAGAGGGAGGGGGGATGGTCTGGGGATGATTCAAGGGCATTACATTGAAGCTCGCCTCCTGCCGTATGGCCAGAGGTTGGGGGACCCCTGCCTTAAAAGACCCTTGATTAACTTTAAGACCCAAACAACTGCTTGACACGATTGGGACCGATTTCCAAAGGATGCTACACACCAACACATGTAATTTCACAATGTTTTTCATAGACATGAGACAAAAATCAACTCAAATATTACTACAAGAATTCTTATGCTAACATCTTCTTTTTCCAAGAACACTCTCACCCCTCATTCAGACATATAAAAAAAGACAGCAATACCTTAGTGTCATAATTTGGACAGATGAAGGCCTTCAATAAAATACATTTTTTTCCTAAAATTGTTTTAATATTAAGACATCAGTTGGACTAGGGGCAGAACAAACTATACAAACTTATCTACAGCTGCATACTTTACCCTGGAGCTATTATTAAAATAATTCTACTGTACACAGAATCATGCACTGTTTTCCTTAGCTGGTACACTACAATAAGGCTATTGTACAATGTTAAGAGGGTCCTTGAGAAAAAATGACTGTGAAGTAATTCCTGTCTCGAGGTGACTTACCACATTCTCCTCTCCATCAACATCGTCGTTTGTAATCACAACTTCACTTACAGCTTTACCCTCTGTCAAACCAAACTTTCACTTCCCAGTAAGAACCTTTCAAACTGAAGTCATAAAAAGCAGTGCTCTTATGATTACAATATTTGCCAAAGTGAGATACTATAGAGCAATATGTGTACAAAGGTCTTACTCTTGTGGAAAACATTTATTTATTGATTTGTCTGGAAGGACAATTTATGAAAACCTTATCACCAGTGGGTACCTCAGGGTGGTAGGGTTATGGATGCTCCTTCCTTCCTCCCTCACCTCCCTCACACCCTCCTCCCTATCCCTTTCTTTCTTTTTGATCCTCACCCAAGGCGCTCATTGATTTTAGAGAGAGGGGGAGGGGAGGGAGAGAGAGAGAGAAGCATTGAACCAGCCGAGCACTAACTGGGGACCGAACCTACAACACCTAGGCATGTTCCCTGACCAGAAATCGAACTCACAACCCTTTGGTCCACAGGATGACAATCCAACCAACTGAGCCACACCAGCCAGGGTGGATGCGTTTTTTCCTTAGCATATATATATTTTCTGCATTAACACAAGCAATTTTTTCATGCTTGTGCATGAGACAGAACAATTTGAGTTAAAAAAATCAAGGTGATATATTTTAATTCAGTATCATCAATTCACAGCCACTTATTCAGAGTTAACGAACACAAATGTTGCTCAAAAAGTGTTAGTGAGCCCCGGCTGCTGTGACTCAATGGACTGAGGGGCGGGCATGGGAACCAAAGGGTCACTGGTTCGATTCCCCACCAGGGCACATGCCTGGGTTGTGGGTTTGGTCCCCAGTTAGAGCACATGCAAGAGGCAACCGATTGATGTTTCTCTCTCACATCAATGTTTCTATCCCTCTCTTTCTCCCTCCCTTCCCCTCTCTCTAAAAATAAACAAATAAAATCTTTTTTACAAAAACCTTTTAAAAAATGTGTGAGTGAAATTGCCTGAGCCAACAAAGTTCAATTTTTAAACAATTTCCTCAGATAGGAAAATGGTAACTGTAAGAAAGAAGTAACCTCATGTGTCTACAGAATTGGGGGTAGAGGTGGGAAACGTCTTGGAATGCCCAGCAATCATGGGAAAGACACTAAATGGGGAAAACTACTGAAACTAGAGAAACAAGACAAAATCATTTCACTGACTCAGAGACGTTGATTAAATGGAAGACATTACAGAGTAGCAGAAAGTAAATGATCAGAGAGAGCAGGTAAACACTTCACAATGGGAAAAAGAAAAAAGCCAGAAAAACAAACCTGAACTCAGGTGTACTGATGTAAATCATTGTGGTAAGAAAATTTAAACAGTTATCTAATAATGTGGCTCAAACTGCATCAGGTCTGCCCTGTCACCAGAAGAGGAACCAACCCCTTTCCAGGGGTCCAGCTCTAAGCAGAGAACCCAGAAGGCCTGCAGAGGCGTTGCAAGGGCTCCTGTGCCCACCGGGGAATGAACCAGTTAAACAACTGTGTATACAGTTAACAATTACTGCACAAACCTATAAATAGTCGATTTTTGCACATTAAATGAATCTAGAAATAATCAGATGTGAAGCGAATGCAACTTTGAAAAATATAAGATAAAGAAAGCTCTGAGGTAATTTCACTGACTTCCACGAAGAAAGTATCATTACACCAAAACAAGTAACTCCACTAGGTTAAACCGTAAGAAAGTGCCAACATCCCTATTTGGCCTACACAAACTGTGATTTCATGCAGCCCCACCCCGGGGTCTGCGGACAGATACCTAGCCCTCCCTCCGTAACAACGGCCCTGACTCGCAGCTCTCGCGGGCTCTCACGCTGCGCGGTCCCACGCAGCCGGTTTCAAGATGAAGAGACAGACGCTCAGCATCCGCTCACGGGCTCCAACAGCACTTGTTCCACCCAGGGCTCTGACCTACAGATCTGAACGGTTCCCCGTTTTTCTCATCTTGTTCCAAAAAGGCTTCTGTCTGAGTAATCCAGTTTCTTACTTTCCTGGGTTAGAAGGAATACACTTTTGATACTTTCATATATCGGTATTCTAAAATCCATTCACAAGAAAGACTAGAGGAGATGGGTACCTTGTTTCATTCATTCAACACTTTCTTAATTTTGGTTGCCTATTTGATGCCAGGTATTGTTCTGGGCATTGTGGACAGCAAGGAACAAGACAGAGGAGATCCCTGACCTCCTAAAGCTTATAATCTATTTGGGGACACAATAAAAAAATTAAAAACATATGACTTCAAGGACTGACACATGCTATGAAGAAAGCAGAACAGTCATGGGGGCTCTCTTAAACTGAGTGGTTAGGAAATGAGCTAATACTTAAGCTGAGATCTTAAAGATAAGGGACCAACCTTGCAACCATGTAGGGAAAAGAAACAACTTGTTTAAAAGCCCTAATGCAAAAACCAGCATGGTGTGTCTGAGGAACTGAACAGCTACTGTGGCTAGGAGTAGTGAGCAAAGGTGAGATATTCTGAGACGCTGTCAGGGCCACATCATAAAAAGACAGCGGGAGTTTGTATTTTCTGGTGAATATAGTTTGTATTTTATTCTGAATGGACTGGGAAGTATAGTTTGATAAATGTATTGAATGAATACATACTTGAATGCATTATTTTAATGACCCCCTTATGAGACACTTAGGTCATAGCCTATTAATTGTATTCATTTTTCTCAACATAACCATTTTGGTTGCTTCACAATCTACCTAGAACATTATGAAGTTAAGTTGGTAGGCCTCAAATTATGGATAAAGGTGAAATAAACTTAGTAATAATACTGCATACCAGCTCAGAAGATCTTATTAATACAAAATGGGTATTTCAAATGTGAAATGCCAACATGAATTCAGATAGGTCAATGTCAAGTTCTAATGAGGATGACCTAATTAGTCTACAAAATAGATTAATTCAAAACCTAGGCAAACACTTGTGTGTGTGATCCAAAATGACTTTAAATGGTATGTAAATAAACTTTTAAAATTATAATCATCACGTTTTAATATGAAAATTTTTATATTTTAATTTCATATTTGTATGTGAAAGAAAAGATATAATACCAAATATGATTTATAAATATTGCCTAGGAGTTAAAGTAGCAAGCATATGCAACTTTAATTGTATTTGCATACCAAACACTACAGATACATATAAGCACATGTATGTCCACAAAACTAAACCCACACTATGACCACATGAAAGTCCCCAAGACATGTCAACCAAGACGTAACTACTGCACAGCGCACAAAAATAGGGAAATGCTTACACTGGTCCATGGAGAATAATTTATGCTTACATAGAAATATCTACTCAGGAACTTCCACTAAACCACCTATTTCAACAATTAAAGAAAATATATTTTTTTAATCAACCAACAGGAAATGAGACCTATAACTCAGAACAGTTTTAAAAGATCTTGCCTCAGTAGAATGAAATACTAAAAGTTTGCATCATCAATTTCCCTTGCACTCTCATTATCTCTTAAACTGTCGTTTTTAGAAGTACTGAAATATATTCAAACATTGTTCCCTTGAGAACACAACTATGTACATGAATACACTATTCTCCAGAGTTGTGTACACTAATACAGCTGGCTGCTACCTAACCACAGAGACACAATGAATGTCCCCCATTCTCTCAGCGGGGGAGCAAACAGACAGTGAAGTACCAAGTGGACACGACACACTCACAGATTTCTGAATCCTGAAAATACCTCCATAAAAACGATGAGACTTCTGTTTGAGCTTTCTACAAAAAGGAAGAAATGCTAGAATATAGTCAGGCAAATTACTTTCTTAGTAACTGCTTTTCTTTAACAAAAGGAATTCAACAATGGAAAAGCAACTTAAGTTTTTGCTCCCAATATCAGTCCATATCCCTGATTTAAAAAAAAAAATGTATATTATAGTCCAGCTTGAAGTGTTTAAGTCCATGCAAATCAGCAACACTCAGAATTCAAGAAAGTGTTAAAAAAATTTGGGGCAAGCCAAAAATAGGGTTTTTTAAAAAAATATTGTCACTCTACTTCCAAATAAGGCTTTCTTTTTCTTTATTCCATTTACCTTACTTGCCTCTCTCTCTTCCTTTCCTACCTCCTCTGTCCTTACCATTTTCCTGTCTATTTTCACTTTCCAGATACGGAAACTGATTTGAAACTTACCTAATCCTCTTGTATCTAAATTTGTTTTTACTTAATTCCTATGGGATTAATGGTTTTAGGTTGAAATACTTTTAGTTACAGAAAAATACATACACACTGTTACCAAAGATATGAATGACTAGGTAAGCAGCCATTCATTTGGCAGATCGAGTGCCACCGTACCAGCCACTGTTATGAATACTGGGGGTTCTGCAGTGAATAAAACAAAGTTCTTTCCCTACGGTCACAAACACAGAAAGTGTTTGGCAGGTTCAAGAACCTCTCAAGGAGACCTATGTGCCTGGTGTGGAGTAAGCCAAGGAGGAACCAGTGGGCATGCACTGAGAGAGGCAGGGAGACGCAGATGATGGAGGGCCTCGTGTGCACCATTTGTTGTATTCTGGCTTTTACTCTAAATGATATGGGCAGCAACTGAAGCAACTCAACATGGGAATAAAATAATCGTGATTTCATTTCAGACGGTTGCTGGGTGGAGAACAGAAAAGAGCAGAGCAGCAGGGAGACGAGAAAGGAGACTACTGAAATAACACAGGCCAGCGAGGGTGGCTGCCTAGGGCAGGTGGCAGCAGCTGAAGATAGCAAGCTGTGGTTACACTTATTCTCAAGGTAGATTTTAAGGTAAATAAAGGACATATTGGGTTGAGCAAAAAAAACATTATGTTTTTTCCCATAAAATAAAAGACATTTTTCATTGTCACCAACAACTTCATTGATTTGGATATTTTGAGTATGTCAACCATCTCTCGCTGTTGGCTTCTAGTGGACAGAAGCCAGAGGCGCTGCTAAACATCTTCCAAAGCACAAAGACAGCTCCACAGCAAAGATTCAGTTTTTGACAAAAATGTCAACAGTACCAAGAAACTTCATGAACCACTTCTGACAAGTTCCATCAGTCACAGCACTTTCTCTAGGCACTGCACAAATCTTTTACTGCACTTCAGTTGCGCTTTTACCTTTCTTGAAATAATAAAGCACAATATGACAAAAATGCTGCATATTTTCTTCCATCTTAAATATTAAAATGGCTGCACAAAAATTCACCAATTTGATAATTTTTTTTAAATGTACACTCATATGACTGGGAGTACTGGTGACCGCAAATAACTCTTTCGGAGAGTAGCAGGTGAAGAGAGATGGGTGCTGGGGAGGTTTTTGTTGCTGTTTTTAAAGATGGGCAACATTTCAGCACATCTACAGGCTGAAAGGAGTAATCAGTAGAAATCGGAAACACACACTGATGATGCAGCTGGCTGGCTGGCTGGCAGGCGAAAGGGGTGATACTGAAGCAATGCAATAGCCTTGACAGGAGAAAGGGAAGAGGAGAACCAAGGGGAAGAGCGGAGGCAATGGCCACAGCACACCAGGAAATGCAGAGAGTATGGGAGCAGATGTAAAGAGACGTGCAAAGGTTTTCTTCTGACTGCTTTCATTCCGAATACACAGGAAACAAGGTCATCAGCTGAAAATGAAGAGGGGAAAGAAGTGCTAGAGGTGTGAGGAGAGGCGTACAGCAGTCATTTACGGGGGTGGCAGACTGACTGCGGGCAGCAGGGAGGGCCCTCCTGAGGTCAGTGTCACTGATTTAAAAGAGCAGGTCAGCATGGGTGTGTTTTCCTCAAGGCACACTCAATGCCAGGTGCAGGCCCGAAGTGATGGTGAACTGCAGGCTGCCAGGTGAGTACAGTAAAAGGAGTGCTATCAGGGAATTGGGGGTCTGAAAATGGGAGAAATCCTAACAGTGGAACACGGGACAATAAAAATGTGGTGGTGACCTACCTGGTGTGGCTCAGTGGATTGAGCACGGGCCCGCGAACCAAAGGTTGCAGATCCAATTCCCAGTCAGGGCACATGCCTGTGCTGCAGGCCAGGTCCCTAGTTGGGGGCATGCGAGAGGCAACCTATCAACCATCCATGTTTCTCTCCCTTTTTCTACCTCCCTTCCCCTCTAAAATAAATAAAAATCTTAAAAAAAAAAAGGTGGTAGCAGCAATGGAGTGTAGGTTCCAGACACAAAAGTACTGTTCAAGTGAGGGTATTTGACAGAATGAGCTGGAAAATTGGATGAGGCCCCGGTGAAGTGCTTGAAACTGCGTCGTATGAAATAACCTTAATTAAGTACAGGAAGGTCTGGTTAAATGCTACAGAACTACGATAAAGACTAAAGCAAAACCACTCCCTGGGCAAAGTGAGCCTGCAGAGGAGGGAAACTGGAAGGCTAAGAATCAGAGCAGAAGAATGACGTCACAGGAACTGCAGCTGGAGGTTCCCAGACATGGAGTCCCCGAGAAAACCATTTCCAGCACTCCTGGAGAAAGATCAGCTCGGAACAAGCTGACCAACTGAGGCACTGACGCCGGATCAGGACAGCACAAACCGCGTTAAAACCATACCTTCTTCCCAACCTCCTTTCCCCACTGAGCTGGACCCTGGACGGTGAGGACGGCAAAGTGTGATAAAAAGAGACTCTTCCTCCAAAGCAGGCTTCTAGATCTGAATCAGTTCTGAGCCAAGAAGAAAAGTTCGGAACTGTCAGAGTGTCAACATCAATTATTATACTAAACTGTATCTTCTAATGACTAAAATAAGACTAATGCTGACAGTGAGCAGAACACTTCTGACTACGAAAAGTAACTAGAAAAACTATCTGATCTTCCTCAGAGCGAGAGCAGCAGGGAAAGACTCCATCTGCAGTAAGGTTCCAAGGTGCAGTGAGAGAAAGGCAGTCATTTCTGCGCAAACTTGATGTATCAAGTCCCATCCACTGAACACACCAGTTCTACAAATATCCGTGGGTCCCCACTATGTATCAGGTGCAAAATATATTTATAATACAATGCTGACTATACAAAAAAATTCTTTTTGTTTATTAAAAAAACATGAGAATAGATTAAGTCAAATAAAGCAAAGTAATTTTGTTTTAGTAGGAGATGGTTACAAAAGTTTAATCACAAGACTTAATAAGAAACCCTACCATGAATTTCTAAGTGGATAAGCTACAAAATGGAAATACCAGCGCCCATCATCGAGTCATTTTTAAAGATGCCTAAATTTCATTTAACCTGGAGTTACCTAACGCTCTCTAGGAAAAAGAGGGAGTCTGTTTTACCATAATCCATTCTGAGTAAGACACACTTACAAGTGTTTTATACTGTCAGGATGAAGACAATTTATCACCAAGTCTCTGGGTTTCACTTCACAAACTCCCTTCGGATGGGGCCCCAGAGCAGTTTCAGCTGCATCCTGCTCTGTTCTTTATTTGCTAGTGTTATAGAAAGGTTTAAGTAGACTTAAGCTTTGAACTGAGAAAGCAGGATACATAAAGTTAATTATTAATAAGCTAAATTCCAAGTTTTTCTAGGTGGTATGAAAAAAAAAAGAAGAAATGCCCTCACCTCACTAATAAATATTAAGGATAAACATATGTTTCACTCATTTCCTCTCAAGAATGCAGAAGAAGCCCATAATGTCTCCCTCTGAGACCGATCTGCAACATTACTGACTTTTAACATTCAAAAAAAAACGTGAAAATACTTCTTTCATGAGAACTGAGATTAAGAACACTGGTAACAGATCAAAATCAATATGCGTCTGTGAGAAAAAATCTTATAAAGCCTTAACAAAATATCTCAGGCTCATCCTAAAGCAGATGATTTAAAAAAAAGACAACCGAGACCTAAAAATACAACAGCAACCTATCCTATCCTAGAGAATAAATGAGAAATTAGTTATAAAGTGCTTTGGAAATGTTTACACAAATGCTAATTGATATGCTCTCACAATCTATACAGGCAAATATAGCCTGTGCCACATCAGCATCTTTCTTAATCACTTTACTAATTACACCTGATAAAAGAAACGCTTTTAAGTCATCCTAAAGGGCCTTACAAAAAAAGAACCCCTCTCTCCAAATACACACACAAACCCTGATGAAGAAAGAACCATTTCAAATACTCAATTATAAAGTAGGAGGATCCTGGGATTTATTTAACCTCAAAACATTATGAACTACTCCAAGGTAAGAATACTCTGAAAACATCTTTAGTATTTTTAAGGCACAAAAAAAATAGTCATAAATGGTTCTAATTTCTTCAAAAATTTTAACATGTGCCAGTGCTGTTGATTGTCCACAAGTCTGATGTCTTTACCCACATAAAAATATACCAAGCATTTTTTATTCAACATATCACAGCTTGCTTACATTGTTCTTCGTCATCACGAGTATCATTTACTGTTAGGTTTCCCATCAACAGACTATCGAGTACACTGTCAAATAACTCTTTCTATAAAAAATGCACATTTGAAGTAAAAGCTATCACAACTCTCTACCACTAAATTGGAGGGATGACTTCCCTCATTATTCCTTAGGAACAACCATAAAAAGCTAACAGCCAGTATGTCTAAAGATCTCAAAGTTCTAGCTGAATGTACACATTACCTTATAAACACTGGTAAGTCAAAAGGGTCCACCCCAAATTCCAAACTTATCTGTAAAACAATTATAATCTACATTATTTTGTCATGATGAGGACTGACTTTGGAGCACATTAATTTGGACTTATAAAGGGGCCAACAGTTTTTAATCATCTGTTCAGAATAACTAATACAACACGACAAGTCTCACCCTCTTTTCACCACACTTGTAACACTACGGGGAAAACCCAAACGCAGAACTACAGATCATTACTGAGTTCTTCCCTTTTCGGCACTACCAAGTCAATACTATGTTATTTACACATGGTGAATAAAAAGTCAAAATAAAATTTCCAAAAAGGTGCTTTATTTAAAAACACTTCTTATAGGAAAGGAATCCACCATTTCTCCTTGGAGATTTTTAAAAATAGAAAATGTTCCATAGCAAAGACTATTTACAGAAAACAGAACCAGAAGTGCATGACTTTTTCAATAAATACACCATACCAAAATCATTTAATACGAGAGAGGGAAAGAATAAAAATACTAGTTTGAGACCCCTCCACTCTTTATTTTAAACTGTAGACACATTTTATTAAACTGACAATACGAAAATGGAACCCAATGATCTTAGCCCTATAAAGTCAGTCACCTTTAAACCGACTGTTCTGCATCTCCACTTCCTGCAGCATCACCTGCCATCTCACCCAACTTCAAGTAGGCACCAGGGGTACCAGACAGTCTCCACTTGCAACACCAACAACGAGGAAAGAACTTCACGCTCACGTTTAAAAGAATTGGGAGTTCTGTCTGCCCCTACACGCTCAGCATCCAGCACAGGTGTGTCAGAACACAATCGGTACTTAATGAGGATCTGCTGAGCAAACGGTGAGGTTTAATTATATTGGTGCAACATTAGTTTTCTTTTTCCCCTAAGTTTTTACTTCTCCCTGCCTTGAAAAGCAACTCAAGATCATACCATAGTCCGTTAAAAGCACATGAACTTCTTTATTAATAATGAAATTGAAAGCTGGTTCTCAGAAGAAAAAAAAAAAAATCCAAGCACCTTTGATGTTCTCCATTCTTTTTAAAGAAAATTAGAAATAAGGCTCGTTTTCCGGAAACAGAAGAGGTCTACCACCAAGATGAAAAATTCCACATTCAATCATTTTCTACACCCATAATATTGGTAATAACCACTGATTACTCATCAACACAAATTTTGGCTAAACCCAAACAAAAAAAAACAAACATATAAACAAACTACATGTTGTTCGCGATATTTTTTCCTTAGAATCAAGAGGGTATGTGCCTAAATTTTACTAGATGTGAGATCTGCTCCGTCTGATGTTTCAAGATTCATTCTCCATTCACATATTTTACTGGGCACCTACTATATGCCAGGCCCTTGGAAAAAAAACGTGTAAATTCTTTCAACTGACCATCAGCACAAAATTCCCCTGCAAAAGCTTATCATTTAAAATAACCGCAGCTGAAGAGGAATCCCAACGTTGTTTCTTCTACAGAAATCAGCCCACTGGGGCTTCTTTCCACTGTTAGTGCAGCATCAGCGGGTCGCTTACCTACCACGCCCGCTACCAAACATCACAACTGAAGCAGCAAGCGCTGGGTAAAACAACCTGTAAGAGTGGCAGCAGCCCCTCCGGGGAGGTGGTCGGGGCTTTCTCTCCGGGGCCAGAAGAGCCGCGGGAAGAGCCGCGGCCAGACCCGCGGGCGGACCACGCCGGACGCCGCGGGCGAGCGTCCGGGACCCGCGGCAGGGGGTCCCCGCCCGCGCCAGCCCTCACCTGGAGGACTCCGGCCCTCTCCGCCCTCCCCCTGCGCCGCCCCCCCGACTTCCAGACCTGCAAAGTTGGGGGGAGGGGGTCTCCACTGCCATTTCGCATTGGCTGGCGGTTGGCTTCCTCACTCACCCGACTACCGTGGGTTTGGAACGGAGCATGGAACCGTTTCTCAGAGGGAATGGAAGAAAACCCAAAGGCAGGGTCCGTGTGAGGGACCTCACCCAGACCTGAAAATGGAGCCGCAGGCTCAGCCCACACAGCCCGCAGAGCGCGGCGGGCAGGGCCGGGCCGCGCTACCCCCTGAGCCCTCGGCGGCGGGGCTTCGGAGCTTCGGACCCCCGCCCAACGGGCCGCGGCTGCGAGGAGTAGGGGCCGGTGCGCGACCAGGGCCGGCGCGGCACTTACCGTCGTCTTTGTCTCGGCCACCCGCTCCGGCCGCAGCCGCTCTCAGCGCCGGCTCCGCGGCTCCTACCACCCCCACGGCCGCAGCTGCGCTCCCCAGCGCACTCGCCGCTTCCTGGCCCCTCCCTCCCCGCCCAGGCTGGCGCGCGGGCGGGGCGAGAGGCGGGGCGAGAGGCGGGGCGCGCTCCCAGAGCCGCGGGTGGGCCGCACCGCCCGCCGGCCCCGCCCCTGGCCCTGGCCCCGGCCCCGCCCCCTGCCAGCCCCGGGCGTGGACTCTGCCCGGACCCCAGCGACGCGCCGCACCCTCAAGCTGGGCGGACAGAAAGCCCCCTCCGAGGGGAGCCGAGGGCAGAGGGCCGGGCTGGAGCACGCGCGGGAAAGAACGCGCCAGAAAATGGCGACCAGGGCTGGTGGGAGCGCGCAGGAGCCCGTCCCACCCACGAGTGGTCCGCGGCTGCTCACGCCCCTTCTCCGAACCGCGCGGAGGGGCAGTGCCCGCGCGGACTCTCCCCGGGCAAGCGAGGCCGGTGCTGAGCCTTCGGAGTACTTGTCAGTGGTGGCAGTTGAGAAAGGTGTATCATCGGACCATTGTTTTTTTTATTTTCAATGTAAACATCAGAGTCGTTGAATCCGTCATTAACTGGCTTACGGCGGAGAACATCCACCTGGCACTTGAAATGTGTGAAATCAGTTGTCTCCCGGATCTCTGAGACTCCTTTAGCTCTACATTTTGTATATCCCAGAAATCAGAAACACACTAGAGTGCCCCTATCTAGCAGCCAATATTTTATTAAAATGCTTATAATACTTGGAATATAGAAACGTACATCTTCCCCATCTCAACTGATTATATGACTGCAACTCAAGACTACTCCGCAGTCCTTCCTAGTCGTTCAGGCCGAAAATTTTGCAGTCATCCCTGCTCCTCTGATTCTCCCATCTTCACCTACAATCTGTCAAGCAAACCTGCTGCTGGCTGCACCTTTACAAAGAATCAGAAACACACCACTTCTCATCTGCATTACTTCCACTTTCTCCAGTCTTCAAAAGCCTATAAATGTTCTGCCTGCCCACCATTAACTCAGTCTACTGTCCAAAAAAAAAAAAAAGAGAGAGAGAATATCCTCTTACAAGAAAAGTCAGCTCCTGTCTCAGCTAGTCAAAATCCTCCAATAGCTCCCTATTTCATTCCTTGTTAAAGCGAGGGTCTTTACAGAGTGCCCTACAAAGCCGCTCCCTCTGCAGGGAACATTCTTCCCCAACTGCCTTCACCTCTCTTTTGCTCTCTGTACATATCTCACCTTAACAACAATGCTTACTTAGCCAGACCATGCTGTCTAAAACTACAACTGTCCAAAGCCCAACTCTCAATCCTTGCTTTTTCTTTTCTTCCCATGACTCTTCCAACCTTGCAACAATCTTTAATTTATTTATTTTGTATGTTTATCTTTTAATGTGTCTTCTCCAATATTAGATGGATTTGTTTTGTCTAACTGATGTAACCCAAGTGCCTAGAGTAAATGAAAAATATTTTAAGTCCCTCGGCATAATGAAAAGTTCAAAGCAACAAAAACAATGACAATTTTTTTTATTCTAAATTTCCTCTTGGTTCTAATTTCTATCAATTTACCATAAGAGCCTCATCCACATCATAACATGAGCATTTTGATTTTCTAGTTCTCCTGAGCACAGCGATAGTTTGACACTTAATGCAATTTTTCTAATCAATGACATTCTGGTATTCTATTTCACTGAGTGAGAATAATGTTATAAACTAGAGGAAACCTTCTGGTGTGAAACTCCAAGGCATATTAATGATGGGAGTTACCTAGGACAAACACAACAGAAAA
>VMDR010009204.1:0-34115 GCA_007922815.1 Macrotus californicus
AAAAAAAAAATTAAAAGATGGACTGGAGCTTTTTCTTTGTGAATAGAAACTGGATGCCACAGTGATTCACGTGGGTTTTATTCCTTTTGTCTTGCTGTTTTATTTTGCACCTTTTATCCCTCAAAGGACAAGGACCCTGCTTGGGTTTTTAATGAGCCTTTATTCCAGTTGTTTCTTCTGTTTACCACTCCATCTTTTTTTTTTGTAGCCCTTAATTGGGTTTTCCCTTGAGCCTACATTCAAGTGATCCTAATAGAACAGCCTTGCTATGCCCTTGATTCCAAAGGTTGGGGATTACATTCTTTAGGATTTACCTGTAAAGAGTAGGCAAACGATTCCACTGGGGGGCAGGAGGGTGTGGGGAGGACACACATGTACACACATGGAAACAGTTGGAAGTGTGTCAGACTGGGATTTGGGTTGCTAGGAATGTCTTACCCTCTTGCCCAAGCTGAAGTGTCTTGATTTTTAATAACTATTCATTTACAGTCCTCTTCTCCATATTAAGAGTGGGTGTTTTAAGATCTTTACTCTTTAGAGTTAGTTACCTGCTCCCATTTATGCAGAGAATTTTAACAGGTTGTAGTTTTAAATGATGTTCATTTTTAGAGAGAAAAGCATTAAAGGAAGAAGTAATGTGTCCACAGTCCTCAGATAATGCCTGGAGCCCAAGGCTACTACTTCACCCTGTGTGCTCCCCCATTCGTTCACCAAGAAAAAACCCTCAACAGCTGGGCCTGCACGGAGTGGTTATATTTCAAGGTTTTTCACAGGGATTACAATATGACAGTCTCCACCCCAATCAGGCACCAAGATAAAAGCAGGGACTTAACACCCCAGTTCTTCAGCCTGAGCCATCACATGCTTTCACAACCTTCTAACCTCCCTCCTAGACCCTAAGACAGGACTTGGGCAGAGAAATGGAGGGACAAAGAAATTGGTTACATTGCACCTGAGAAAACTCAAGAGGATAGGACCCAGCCTCAGTCTCCCTCCTCAAGTGCAAAATGTGTAAACAGAAAACAAAAAAGTGCAATTAAGTGGCTCCCTTTCCTCCTCAGGGTTTCGGGGAAAAGGGTATAGCGGATCATAGGAGGCAAGTCTGGTTTCTCTACTGCCTGTTTGCTGAACATAATGGGGTGAAGCAGGGAGGGGCCAGTTTGCCCTTACCCACAACTCTAGGGCAGTCCTTGTCCTTCATTTCCACAGCTGCCAGTGTCCTAGAGTTTATCAGGTGGATTGGTCAGGGGTCAGTCTCCCTTGAGCCTGACTTAAGGCTGGGATAGCCCTGTCTTTCTCTGTTGATTATGTGGCGCATATATATTATTTATATAAATATTTCTCTATGTACAGGAGTAAGAGTGGCTTTCATGGAGGGAGGGAGGCTGGGGGCTGCAAGGCTTCGCCACTGTTGGAGTTGTCCAGTTCAGTGCTGTCACAGTCTGAGTCCTCAGAATTGGGAGGGCCCTGTGAAGAGTAGACATGCAATGAGGAGTCAGGCTCAGCGTCTCTTGGAATTACAAATAAGATTCCTTCAGAATCCTTCACTGAAGTCTTGTTTTAATAGCCAGCAGCTCGCTGATTTTATTGCCTCCAGATTTTGTTGCTTAGGCCATTCTCCAAGGCTCCTAGTTTCAGGATTCCTCCCTGGCTGTGATTTACAGCTACTGTGTAAGCAAACCTACTAAGCTGTCTATCCTACAGGCCTCCTTCACCAGGTGGAAAATTTGCCTTTTGGTATTGGTGGAGACAGGGTTAGATATTGAATGACCTGAATGTTAAACACCGATGTTTTGGCCTCTGCATCTGTTCTCCCCAATAGCTCTCAAATGACCATGTATCCGTTTCCTGTCCAATACCTGGCTGTTTTTTGTTACTCACCTTGTGCCCTCTGAGTAGGTCCTGGTGCTGGATGGGCAAGGAGCTGGGTTCAGGGCCAGTAACTACCTCTGAAGCAGGTTGGTCCAGTGGGATTTCTGACCCTTGGGAACACATGTCATCAGACCGCTCATCTGGCCGCTCATCAGTGTTGGTACTGCCAACATCGGGTGTTCCGCTGGGGGATGGCTCACTAGCTGTACCTTCCTCCCCATCTGATGGATTCTCCGAGCTGAAGGTAGATAGTGACTGGCGCATGTTCAGGCCCTGAGGCCACCTATGTCAGAGAGACAGCTACAGCTTGATTGCGCTCCTTGCAGCCCAGAAAGCAAATGAATGCCACTGTTTATTTTATTCCTTCATTCACCTCTGATTTGATGTCAGCTCTACCTCACTGTCTACCTCTCCTTCCTCTTCCTCTGATGATATACCACGTTTCTGCAGGAGAGATGAATGGACTGGTCAAAGATGGGAAGAGATATTGGGCCCAGGGAAGGGGAACATAATTATAAACGGTTATGTAGGAAATGGCTTAAGATTAAGAATTAGTGGAATTGGACCCCACGGGGGAGAACAAGGAAAGGAGGGGCTCAGGAACTGTCCCATACTTTACCTGACTTCGGGTGACAGCAGCCCTGTACAGCAGTGCAGCTGGGGTCAAGTGCTGGGACCCAGCCCGGCTTCCTCCCCGTCCCGAGGTCCCTTCCCTTCCAGTTCCCAGCAGCCCCACACCTTCACTAGGCCCTACTGGTGGAGGTGGCTCCCCTTTGGCTCCCCCAGGTGAATCCGGACTGGTGGAGCCAGGTGCTGAGCCCTCGCTTGGGGGGGTGTCACCTCGGGCTGCAGGTGGTGAGCCAGGATCCCCAGGTCCCCCTGTGGCCCCCCGGCCCCGGGCTCCCAGTGCTGCTGACAGCAGATCTGGGGATGAAGAGGACATCTTTCGTAGCAGGAGATCGTGATGGAGCCCACGGAGGGCTGGAGGAAAGGCCTCCCAGGCTGAGGGTCCCCCTCCTAGCACTCCTGGGCTTCCTGGTGCCCCAGGTTCATGGGGTGGCATAGCTGCACGAAGCCCAGGCAGGTCCCCACAGCTGCCCTTGGCGCTGGCCTTGCGATGACGGGTCTTGCCACGGCGATTCCGTCCTGGTGAGGGGGGACCCTTAGGACACCCAGGAAGACCCACCCCACTCAGGGCTGCATCTAGTTTTGGTAGCAAAGACTCTGTCTTGAGGATATCTGGCCTGGTGGGAGAGAAAGGACAAGTTTGAGATTAACAAATTTATTGACTATGAAAGTACTCCCTAACCTTGGGCAAGTATAAAGAGCACATCTCCCCAGCTAAAACCAAAACTTAAAATGACTGTTAGAGAGAGAGCAATGTGTTGTTCCGTTTATGCATTCATAGGTTGAGTCTTGTATTTGCCCTGCCCAGGGTTTGAACCTGCAACCATGGCCTATTGGGTCAGTGCTCTAACCAACTGAGCTTCCTGGCCAGGGCTCCTTCCATCTAAATAGCAGTATTCCTGGCATCCTTGACTCCTATTCCTGCTTCTCCAGCACCCTCCTCAGCTCTTAACTCCGGTCCCACCTTTTGCTGTGGGGCGACAGCTTCTGTGGAGCATTCCTCTTCTTGATGAGCTTCTCCATTGTGTTCCCATGCAGGAGGCCTCGGGAAGGGTGTGACTTCAGCAAACCTGGGCACCTCCGTTCCAGAGCTTGCTCCCTCCTAAAGACAGACACCACTTCAGTTGGGCATGTGAGCAGGAACCAGGAAGGAGGGCCCAGGCTCAGGAGGATCTGAGTTATGCACAGGTCCCTGAAGGTGGAATTGGGGGCTGCATAAGGGCCTCATGGTTTACCTGAGGAGCTCCCGCTCCTTGAGCTCCAGCTGCAACATAAGGGCATTAAGTTCCATGTATAGGTTGTTGGCTCTTTCTAGCTTCCGTTCATAGTGCTCCCTGATGTCCAAGGCGTGTCTAAAATGGTCAGAGAAGTTCTCAAGGTGGGCTGGCTTCACCTGGCACAATAATTTGTCCCAGTCTCTGGGAACCAGTCAACAGTCCTGCTGTTGGTATAACCACCTTTCCAGACACAGGCACACACCTGAGCTCCTCCCTCCTCCGCATCACTAGCTCCTCTTCTAGGCGGTGCAGACAGGTCCCTTCTGACTTAATTTTTTCAAAGTGCAGCTTTACCTCTTCACGCCACTCTGCCTGGGGGGTGGAGACAGAATGAGGGGTGAGAAACATGCCTTCTTCACTGGGCATACAGGTAGAAGGCCCCTGCAGGTGCCCGCACTGTTGCAAACTTGGAACTAGCTGACCAACACTGGTGTCAGTCCTTCAAAAGCTCATCTCTTCCATCCCAACCAGCCCTTCCCTCAAAGAGGGGGAGCTGAGATGTCCATTTTTCTACCCACAGCACACCTGGGACTTAAAATAAGTCTCCTGGGGTGTGGAAAGGACATCTGCTGAGGCGATGTCCAGATGTAGCAGGATCTGTCGGAATGATGGGCGATTTCGTGGTTTGCTGTTCCTGGAGGAAATGGAGTTGGAGAAAAGGAATTTAAGGGAGGACCAGAAAGGAACTAGGGCATCCTGTCTCAGTTCCTGGAGAATCCAGTCCTACAATGTATTCTGACAAAAGAATTCCCTGGTCAACTATTTCCAGGAAATGTTATACTCTGTTAGCATATCAAAGTCCTGCAGTAAGCAAATCTATTCAATCCTATTTTTCAACTTGTTTGCCAAAACAAAAACCTTTTTCTGAGTGGTACCATTAAACACATTTTGTGAAATGTTTAACCAAAGATTAGAAATGTTCAACCTTCCACTGGGGTTCCAAACAAGGGTCCAGGGCCCTTCCCTCCTGTGTTCTAAGGCTCATAGTCCTTGCCCAAGGTCACGGAACACCTGTGTCTTTGACTCTAATACAGCCTTGCAGAGTACTGGTCAATTCACTTCCTCTCATTTCTACGTTGTAGTCCCCTGTATTCACACACTGAATCCTGGGGTCTTCGGGAGTCCTACCTGGGAGCTCTGTGCCCCTTTTCCTCTTCAGGATTCTGGGCCTGGATGCCTGGATTCTAGGTGATGGCTAGCCATCAGCATTGCTTGCCCCTTTGCTTCCCAGCTTTGCCATAGCACCCTTACCAGCACTGACGAAGTAGGATTTTGAAGCCATCTGGGCAGCTGGAAGGTACAGGCAGATGGAGACTGTTGCTTCCCACACCCCAGATGATGGCTGAAGAATCCACATCTTTGTAGGGGATCTCACCGGTCAGTAGTTCCCACAGCACCACACCAAAGGACCTGGGAACAAGAGGGGACATCACTTGGGAGATGCTCACTGCAGACGCATCTCACTTGCACTCAGACCCTGGAAGCCCTCCTCACTCCCGCCCACTCTACTGGCCACTGCTATTCTCAGTCCTCAGCCCGGCCCTCACCAGATGTCGACCTTCTCAGACACAGGCTCATTACGAATCACTTCAGGGGCCATCCAGGCTACTGTCCCTGCAAAGGACATCTTGGTGCTCTTGTCACTCAGCTCCTTGGAAGTGCCAAAATCGGAGATCTTCACCACATCGTCGTATGTGATTAGCATGCTGGTAAAGAGTATAGTCAGCTGGAGTCCAGGCCCCTCCACACACCTCGTCTAGCTGCAGCAACTCTACCTTTCTGGTTAAGTCATTTGGGACACCCAGAGGCAGGGGGCTCAACCACAGCCCTCCCCAAATAGGACTGTCATTGGGAGGGGTTTCTGAGATGGCCACATAGACTTAAAACAGGGTCTGGAAACAGGGAGAAGGCCACACTGACTTGGGTGGGGTCACCTGTAGGAGGCCATGCACATCAGTGTCTCCCTGCTTGCTCACTCACTTGGGGGACTTGAGGTCTCTATGAATAATCTTGTGCAGGTGCAGGTAGTTCATGCCACCGGCGATGCCCATGGACCAGTCAACCAGCAAGGAGGGGGTGACAGGGCGGCCAGCCCGCAGTACCTCATACAGCTGGCCCTGGGCGCAGAACTCCATGAGGATGCAGTAGCAAGGAGCCTGGGTGCACACACCCCTAGGGGCCAAACAGTGGTATGAGGTCAGCCTGTCCGTACTCATATCTGGAACCCCATTCCCACCCATGCCAATTGGGTATCTCTTTTAAAAAAGGGAGGGACAGCTGTGGCTGAGTGGCTCAGTTGGTTAGAGTGTCATCCTGATATGCCATGGTTGTGGGTCTGATCCCCAGTCAGGGCACATACAACAACCAACCAATGAGTGCATAAATTGGAACAACAAATCAATGTTTCTTTCTCCTTTCCTCTCTCTAAAATCAATAAATAGCCCTGGCTGGTGTGGCTCAGTGGATTGAGTGCTGGCCTGTGAACCAAAGGGTCGCCAGTTCGATTCCCAGTCAGAGCACATGCCTGGGTTGTGGGCCAGATCCCTGGTAGGGAGCATGCGAGAGGCAACCACACATTGATGTTTCTCTCCCTCTTTCTCCTGCCCTTCCCCTCTCTAAGGAGAAATAAAAATCTTTAAAAAAGTAAATAAAATTACTAGAACTAAATACAAATTAAATGTAAATAAAAATATAAGTTTATTAGAACAACTTTAAAAGAAAGGGCAGGGTAGATCCCTGCTGCCCAAGTAGGTCCCTGCCCTCAGCATAGTATCCCCAACCCCTGCCATAAGCCTTACTTGAAAGTGATGATGTTGGGGTGTTTCAGCTTTCGTAGGTGCTTGATGTCAGTCTCCTTCAGGTCCCGTACCTTCTTCACAGCCACCTCCTCCCCATGGAAGCGCCCCAGGAAGACAGCACCCTGGGCCCCTGAGCCCACCCACTGCAGGTCCAGGATTTCCTCAAAGGGAACCTCCCAAAGGTCTGTGGATAGGAGGCACAGTGCCACAAAGCTCAGAGAGAGCCACACTCAGGGCCTTATGATGGTCAGGCACTGGGGAGAGGACTGGGTTGGCTGAAATGACTCAAGGACAGAACAGTAGCCAAAAAAGGTCAAGAAGACTTGGTCAGAGGGGACAGGGAAGGCAATGAATGAATGAATGGGTGGCCTAAAAAGAAATTGGGAAGTCAGTAGCTGATGGATGGATAAGGAGCTTGGGCCAGGATCTGGGGAGGAGGGTCATCAGCTGGCTTAGGTGGGGTTGTCCAACAGATATCCCATGCCGGGAAACAGTGAGAGTCCCCAGAGGACACAGCTGACACAGCCTACCTTCCTGCTGCTGCTTGTGCTCTGTGGAGTAGGCTTTGCCGATCATGGTCCAGACAGGGCGAAGACAGCCAAAGAGGCCTTCCAGGAAGCCACTGCCGCTCTGGCACTGCAGCCGCACCTCATCTGCTCGAACTTTGGGTGCCCGACTCTCAGGGGACCCAGCGGCTCCCCCTAGGCCCCCTGCATCCTGCTCATGTAGCTGCAGGACACTGTTGGCAAAAGGCTCAGGGGGTGGCTCTCCACCTGGGGAGGGGCTGGGCCCACCCCCGCCCTGCCCACCCAGTGGCACTACGTCTCGAAGTACACACTGGGTGGGCGTCAGGTCTTTCTCAGGGGTGCAGTCAGAAGTGTCTGGGTCCAGCTTGCGCATGGATGCCTCACTTAGGGTGGACACAAAACCCCCAAAGGAAGGGGAGGGTGTGCGGGTCTCATGGAGGCAGGCCATGACCTCTGGGCCCCAGTGTGGTGGTGAGCCGTGGGCCCTGTGGGAACAAAGGAGGGAGAAATGGTCAAAGCCACAGGTTTGCCAGCTCAGAATGATCACCCTAGAGGCAGAGGCACAGGCTGGGGTACTGGGCTCCCTACTGGAAATAACACTCAAGGCTCACCCTCAGATACCCATCCCCCTCCGAGTTCCACCTGGGACCCATCTTAGGAAAGCTGATACACAGACTTCCACTCAAGCATCTATTAGTAGCACAAGTCTGAGAATGATACTCAGGCATACAGGTAACATACCCGAGTAACATTCTCAGGTAGACACAAGTAACAACCCTAATCATGTACACACTGGTAAAACATATTTCAAAGTCAAGTATTATGGTAACAGACTAGTCCCTTCTCCCTGGAAGATTACTGTAATTTGCCTTAGGAACACATATTTCTTTCACTTGAGGGTCACATGCACACACACGCCATATAAGGGTCTGAGATGTACACCTTTTACTTTGAGTCTCACACAAAAGTAACAAGCCTAGGGCTTCTTTGCACTTAAGCACACACAGGTGACACTGTAACACTCAGTGTCTTTCATATGACATTCCTGGGCCTTCTGCATACAGGCGATGCACCTGGGCCTCACACTCATGTACTTATACATGATACAGCTGAGGCAGTAGCAAAAACACTCAACTCAGGTGACAGTCATCATGAGGCACACTCAGGGCTTACATCTGGTCTCCCGTGAGGGTGTGCAGAGGTACACACCTGGGCCTCTTTGAGGTAAGTGAGGCTGTCACCAATCAGCTCCACTATCCCCCCAGCACAATTGGGGAACAAGGCAAAACCATCCAATGGGGACGCGGAAGTTGTGTCAGGGTAAGCTGTAGCCTGTGCTTCATCCTGCTCCGCCCCACCCCCACCGCTGTCAGTGTGGCTTCTGCCCCAGGAGTCGGTCAGAGGAGACCCTGCCTCCCCTTTCTCCATTGCCTCGTCCCCAGCTCCCCAAACCAAGACCCAGCTTTCCAGACAATGAACATTTGTCCCACTTCATTGCTGGATGTTACTTAAAAAGTGACCATTAAAAAGTCTGAATCCTCGCCTTGCTTCTGCCACTTACCGACAGTGTAACCCAGACAAGCTGTATTTGAGCCTCAGTTTCTCCAGCTGTACAAGGGTAAACTAGCTATCCTTCAGACACAGCGAATTCTTCACCCCTGCACCAAACTTGAGTTTAACATGAGCTATTCTGGTCTCCCATCTCCTTCCACATCTCAGCAGTTACCAAATCCTGAGATGTGTGGATTCCTGAGGACAGCAATCCTCTAATTGCTCCTCATTGTTCCTTAACTCCCTGCATCAGAACCTCTGAATCACATCAAGAAGCGGGTGTCAGGAATCTACATATAGAAAGGCCTCACTGGATAACGACGCAGACTGACAGGGACATCTGGCAACTCTAATGGTCTCAGCTCGTGGAACAAATTCCAGGCCTCTCGAAGCCTCTCAATTCAGTGGGCGTGGCGCGTGGTGGGCCTGGAATCTGTGTACATATAACCACCATCTCAGGTGATTCTTATTATGCCTGGCACATTTGAAAAGCTTTGAGTCCATGTCATTCTATTCTCTCTTTTTTCCTTTAGAAGGAGCAGAAGGGAAGGAGAAAGCAAGGAAGAGAAACATCAATGTGTGGTTGTCCCTTTCGTGCCCCCCATTGGGGACCTGGCCCGCAACCCAGGCATGTGCCCTGACTGGGAATTGAACCAACGACCCTTCGGTTCACAGACTGGCACTCAATCCACTGAGCCACACCAGCCAGGGCTATTCTCTCTTCCCTAGTCCCATGTTACTGCCTTCATTTAGGCCTCACTAGCTGTGTCACCTGACCCAGGACAATTGCATCATAAATAGTTTCCAAATTCAAGTCTCCCCACCCAATTCTCTACCAGCCCTTAGAACAATCCTTCTAAACAAGTTGGCCAGCACCCTCTCTTCCGCTGCAAATCTTTTGGTACTCCCCTACTGCCTTTGGTCTAGCTGTTTCACCTCCATGCTCTGGACCCTTCCCAGCCTCATCTCCCACTGCTATTGGCACCCAGGCCACACAGAACTGAGTCTGACACTAAGCTACATCAGGCTTTTGTGCCAGGGCACCTAATGAGAATGGCTAACTCTCATGGAAGGCTTACTATGCATGTTAACCTCTGTTAACAGGCACATGAATCACTTAATCCTGAAAATTCTAAGGTAGTGTGTGCTTTGCCCATCTGACAGAGGTATTATTAAATAACCTGCCCAGGAAGGCTTAGGTGGGAAGAAGCTCAAGGTCCGTTGTTAGGTGTTCTCTCAAGCCTGATGGTTTGCCCTCCAATCTCACTTCATCCAGGGTCTTCCTCCCCATTCCCGCTGCTCTGGCACAGTTCCCTGCGCTACCTATCACGGCTACCATGACCCTGGATGCGCAGTGTGGTAGGGCATCTGGCTGGCCCGTGAGAGCTGTGACTTCTCATGGGATCCCAGGATTTCAAACAGCACCTGGCGCGTGCTCAGTAAGATGGGGGACACTGCTCTATTCACCCCAGAGGACCCTCTGAAGGACCGACCTACACTAACTATGCATTAGCTCCTTCACTCCTCTGAGCCACCCAGAGGAGGAGATACGATCATTGTTCCCTTTATATTCCTGATTAATTGGAGGCTCAGAAAGCTGAAGTCACAGTCAGGTCCAGCCTCTGAATCCCCGACATATCCCACAAGATATCAGCGGCTTCAAGAGGTTAGATGTACCGTATAATGCAAATGACAAAACACAGGCCAAGCAACATGCCAGTACTCTGCAGAATTTCCTCTGGAAGGCCCGAGGGCTGTCGCCAGCGCCCTTCAAACAGGGCTTCCCTTCCGGACCCCCCGAGAACACAGGCCAGGGTCCTCGGGAGGCAGCAGGGTGGGACAGCGAGATCGGCGCTCAAGGAGGAGCCAGTGCCGCTCCAGGGCCCGGTAGAAGCCCAGGAAGGGGCCACTTGAGAGAGGAAGGGGTTACGGGGCCCAGCGCCCCCTCCGCTTTCCCGACCTCCTTCTCAGCCATCACGTGGCACGGGGCGGGGACCTGACGGAGGGAGGACGGGGTCCAGATGGGAAAAGGAGGGGACACAGCAGGTTGAGGGAAGCGCTGGGCGCTGCGGCGTAACCATGACGATTGGGCCCGAGGCGGCGCGTGAAGTCACCAAGACAAGATTAGCCCAGGCTCACGTGACAGCAACGTTGGGGGTGGGGCTGCGCTTGGGCCCGCCCCTGACCCAGGCTGGCCCACGTGCTGGTTGCCTGGTTGGCTGGTGTGGTCGCCGGCCGCGTCTGTGCTCCCCTCCTGCCCTTACCTCCTTCCACCCCTCATGCAGATATTTGGCTGGGCGCAAGTGGAGGGAGAGGGGCTGATGCTGGCATTGGGGGTGCAGTGTCACAGCAAAATCAGGAAATTGAGAGAAAGGGAGAATAAACAGGATGACAGAAGCAGCCGGAGAGGGAGGGGCAAGCTGAGAGGTACAGAGACCGAAACCGCGTGAAGCCAAGGAGAGTCAAAACTGAGGATGGACTGAAAACCTGATTTTGAAAAGCAGAGAGAGCATGCAGAAAAGGAGATGAAACGGGACCGAAGAACACCATAATCTGTGCCCTCCCCGATTCGTTTTCTGTTTAGAAGCTGATCCTTAAGTAGGCACAACACCTGGTTTTTAAAAGGAATTTTGCAGCCTTCATTTGGTGTTTGGCAACTGGAGAGGTTCAGGCAAAGAGAGGGTGACATGCAGCCTAGTCTCTTTCCAGTTCCCCAGGCTTCCCCAGAGGGGCCCTCTGTATCCAGGGCCAGTGGCTGGGGAGAGAGGAGAGAAGCCATTTCACCTGTTTGTTTTTTAGGAGCAGATGAAGAAAAAGATGGGTCCAAAAAAAGGAGGGGATCTATCCAGGCTCAATCCACCCTCATCCTGCTCTCAGTCTAATGACAATTCTCTTCCAGACTGACCTGAAGGGGTAGGGGGGAAACTGAGGCCCCAGGGAGCTGTAGTAAGTAGAGACTTCTCTCTCCCAACCCCCTCCCCACTCCTTCCTTTCCTCTGAACTGCCAGCTGTGCCCTACTGCCCCCCAGCTGGGCCTTGGCGCCAGGGCTTTGGGGGATAGCAGGGCTAGGAGCCCCTGGCCAGACATTTGGTCACCCTGGGGGAGGGGAGCTGTCTCCCCAGCCATAAATTATGCAGAGCATGGGGGGAGGGCAGGGATATGACAGGAGGGGGTAGCTATACTAGTCAGTCATTATGTCCACCATATTTATTAAGTGCTTACTCTGCAGAACTCTGCTCCAGATTGTGAAGGGACAGGCTGTCCCTACGCTATACATCTTCCAGGATAAGAAGCTCTTTGCACACCCTGGGAGGCCCTAATTCAGTTTCAGTTACCCAATTCTCTTTGGTATTGGTTCCCAGAGTGCCCCTTCAGGAGGCTGAGAGGCGAAGAGGGGGCAGGGAATGCCCTTCTCCTCCTTTCATTTCTCCTCCCAGGTTCTCCAGCGTAAATTGCTGGAGGCCTGTGGCAAGGGAGCCCTTTGAATTCTTTCTCACGTTCTCCTGTTCTAACAGCTGACTCTCCATGCAAAGCTGCTTGTCTGGCTGTCTTGGGGGCTCAGCTGAGAGGCCAAGCCATCTGTCTAAATTTGGGCTTTCAGACTGAGCACCAGTCACTTGTTCTGGACTTCACTTGGCACTCAGAAAAAGGAGGAAGGTTCCCCTACTCTCTCAAGTAGGGGTGGGAAGGAAGGGGGGCATTCATGGGGAAAGGAGATCCATCCAGACTTTGGAATGTTAGTTTCACCTCTGCAGGCTTGGAGATTCTCAGAGGATGTGGGACTGACTCCCTCTGGCCATGCCTTCTGGTCATGTGGCTGCTTGATTTTGCTTTGCATCTTAGAATCCAGTCCTGGCCCCAGGGTCCTTCTTAGATGAAAACTACAGCTTTTCTCAGTGCTCTCGAGGGGAAAATGCCTTTTCCTGAAAACCTGGGGAGAACTGGAGATCACCCCTAAATCCAAGCCCCCAGCCTCATACAGGTCAAGCCTTAAGACCCCTAGCAGCAAGGGGTTGGGGGAGTGACAGGGGAAGTATTATTTAGGAAAAAAAGAGCCAACTTTGGATTGGGAGAGATCAGAACTAGAACCTTAGTTTTGCCACAAATTAGTTTAAGGAATGTAACCTCTCTGAGGCTCTGAACGCTACCTCATGGGTGGTGAGAGTTAAGTAAGACCATACAGGAGATGCCCTGAGCATGATCCCTGGCTCCTGGCTTAGTCTTCCTGTTTGGTGGGACACCAGGTCTTTCTGTCTGACCAGAAAAGGGACACTTAGTCTCCCACCTTCTACTTCCCCAAGACAAATCTCAATTTCAGGTTCCAGGTGAACCAGCTCACAATGGCAGTGGTGTGCCAGAGGCCCATCATCCCTCTCCCAGGTCCTTTGTCCTTCCTCTGCAAATCCTGCCTTCGCACCTCCTCTGGTCTGCAGGGAAAGGCCTAATTCTCTCTGCACCTCGTTTTCATCCCCTGTCCAACGTGGTCCAGGATCTTCCTTCAGCCCTACCCTTTAAAGTCTGAGGGGAAGAAGAGGGTAGGAGGAAGATATGATGGGCCACAAAGCTCACAAAGGGTCTCTCCTGTCCAGGAGAGCCCAGAAGAAGTTCAGCATATTTTAATAAACAGTTCCTGAGCTGAATGTGCATTTTAAAAGACCTTGAAGGACAGATACCAAAGTATACCATTTTCTAGGTAGGTGGGATTGTGGGAGTTTTTTCTTCTTGTGGCATATCTACATTTTCTAATATTTCAGTAATGACATTGGATTGTTTTAAAATGAGAAATTTAAAAATCTATTTAAAATTAAAAAGGGGAGACAAAAATGACAGTGTCCATCCATTCCTGTCACCTAGCTTGGGACAGTGTGCTATAGAGGGAGGGTGGATGACCTGAGA
This sequence comes from Macrotus californicus, assembly GCA_007922815.1. Classification (NCBI taxonomy): domain Eukaryota; kingdom Metazoa; phylum Chordata; class Mammalia; order Chiroptera; family Phyllostomidae; genus Macrotus; species Macrotus californicus. Next base: position 13,550 of record VMDR010009204.1, read on the forward strand.
ATCAAGTGAGGTTTGGTTGACATCCTGTCTCTGCTCCTGACCACTGGGGCACCCTGGAGTAGGAGACTTATTAACAGACCTCGGTCCCTTCATCTCTAGGTGGGAGAGAGGTACCTACGTCACACTGTGTGATACGGTATAGAGCGTGGGTGAGAACAGGCTCTGACAGACCCTAAGCTCTAGCCACATGACTTTTTCACGTTGAACAGATTACTTAAGTTTTAGCTTCCCCATCCCTAAAATAGAGATGATAACACTACCTACCTCTTAGCCCATTAGAAGGATTAACTGCGATAATCCAAATAAAGTTCCTGGCCCAATACCTGGCGCCCAGCAATCCCCCTATAAGCATTGGCCATGTGGAAGCCCTAGTAGGAGTTTTATACATGGGGTTCCCATTCCTTCTTTCCCTTTTCTTCCTCCTCAAAGCAAGAAGCAGTAGGGAGGGTACAGGTAGAAGGGGAGGTGGACAAACAGGAGGGGAGAAAAAGGAGAGCAAGGAAAGAAGAAAGCAAAGAACAAGGGCTCTTTATCCTGAATGATCTTTGGTCTCTCCTGCAATAGTGTCCCTGCCTCCTCACCACCTTCCCCCAACACACAAGAGCCTAGTCCCTCTGGGGGCAAATGACGCAGACAGACCGGTCTTTGTGGCCACCCTTCATGAAGCCCATATCCCCAGCTGGCATCATCTTTACACTTTGCTCCTTTGCCCCCAGCGGGGACTTCTGAAGGAGTTGATCCCTAGTCCCTTCTTTCTCCCCAGCCCAGGCCAGGGAGGCACAGGACTGCACACAGTGAGCCATTTTGCCATTAGATGAGTCCTGGGTGGAGGGTACTAGAATTTAGGGTTTTCTTCCTAGCAAAGCCAGACCACCTCATCACATCCATTACTTCCAGGGGAAGGACTGGGAATACAGCAGTTGGTATTTAGAGGGGTTCTGTTATCCTCAGCTGTAAGGACACAGAGAAGTCCTGAGCCACTTCCTTAAACTTCTTGCTGTCTCTGTGCATAAGTGGGTTTAATTAGGGGATGGATATTTAGTTGAGTTTTCATGTGTGCTGGAGGTGGGTCTTCCCAGCATCACCTCAGTCTCCCACGTGAGTGGGTGGGTGGGTGAGTGGCAGGCTTGAGAGGGAAGCTGCTTTTTGCCACTCTTAAGAGTGAGGTAGAAGAGAGTAGGCCTTAAAAGCTCAGAGGAATTTTAGCATCTGCAAAGGAAGACCCAGAGCACATAGGGTCCTTTCCTTCCTGAATCCTTTCTGTTTGCCTTCCCTTGGTATGAATGACCCTCTGGCTGAAAATCAGAGTTCCCAGAGCCATGGGGTTCGTCCTGCAAGTTGGAAGGGAAACAGAAGTTGTTTAGTGGGAGGCACTGACTGGCCTGAGAACTCTGAGTTGGGGAGGAACCCCACAGGCACTCCCTCCTGGCTGAGGACCGCTCACCGCTCTCCTACCAAGAGGGGGCAGGTAATGGAGCTAAAAGGCAGGGCTCCTCCCTAAATTCTAAGGGACACTCCACTATTTCTTTCCACTATCTGTAAAGCCTCTGGCCCCTTCTCTTCCCTACCCTCAGCTAAGGCCATGGTTATCAGGAGTCTGAACTCTGTGAAAGGGATTCTTGTGTATTTTTAAGCCAAGGAGTTTGAGAAGTGTGTGGGGGAAAAGGGAGGTTCATGAAAGGCCTGAGCTGGGGAAATGGGTTAGGGGAGCCAGAGGAGATGGAGCCAGAGAGAGAAAGCCACATATGAATGGGGGAGGGGAGACTTCAACAGCTGGGTGGAAAAGGTGAATGCCCCAGCTGGAGGAGATTAGGGGCTTCACAGTAGGAAGGGGAGGGGAACCACTGCCTGGGCATTCAGGAACAGGTGCTTTCTGCCTATAATCCTCAGGTACAGCTTGCTAAGGGTGTGCGGAGGGAGAATCCGAGGGGGTAGGTGGGCACACCAGGCCTTGTCCGTCCTTCCTTTCCTTCCCTCTCAAGGGCCAAAACTCATCCTCGTTCCCTTCCTGAGGATGAGTGGGAAGAGAGGAGGGTACTCTCTGGCCCTCTGCGCTTAAGTCTGTTCCCCAATCATTCCCCACCCCACCCCCACCCCATACAGTCCTTTTCAGCTGTTGAGACTCTTCATCTCCAAGCTGGGCCGCGGCGTCCCTCTGCTCCGTTCCTCTCCTTTCCATCCCCACAGGCGTCGGGTCCAGATCCACAGTTCCTCCATCCCCACAGCCTCAGCATCCCCGCTGCACCCTCCCCCACCCCGCCACATCTGCATCCCGACCCTCCCTTGGCACCCAGATCCCAGGACCGGGACCCACCCCTGCCCCCCACCCCCCCCAACTCGGCCCGGTTCTCTCACCTCGGGGGGCTCCGCGGCCGCAGCACAAAAGGCGGCGCTGCTGCAGCTCAGCTCCGGATGCTGCTCCCGCCTCCTCCTCCTCCTTCTCTCCTCCCCCCGCTGCCCTCGACCGGACCCGGGGTGCCGTCACAGGCGATACTCGTGCGGTGTCCGGGTGTCCGCCCCAGATTTCTCCCCCCACCCCCCGACCCCAAGCCCGGTCCCTACTCCGCTTGAACTCCCGCTCCCACCTAGGCCCCCGCCCCTGGCCCCCCGGGACGGACACGCCCTGAGCGGGGGATGCTGCGCTAGAGCCGCCGGCCTCTTAAAGGAGCCCGCTGCTGCCATCCGGCGCACTCCAGGCTCGTCCCTGGCCCGTCTGGCTTCCTCACCTCCCTGCTGGCGGTCCCACCATTGGCCTTTTGCGATTCCGTAGAAGCCCCCTAAGACCGGTCTTACAAACTCGCTCCTATACCCTGAGGCAGTAGCCCCTCAGATGGGAAACCGCCAACCCCTCCCCCACCTCCGCTCTAGCGTTGCTCCCCTTGTCATAACAATTTTGGCAGCTTTCCTTCCCCTAATTGTCACTCCAGTTCCACCCAATGGGAATCCACTCGGCTCAAGGCGCTGTTCCCCTTCCGTGTTCCTGGATGACCCCCTCATTATTTCAAAATTACTCTGGACCTCCACCCCAGGCTCAGAGCGAGCCATCTCTTCCCGGACCCACTCATTAGAACCAGACACCTTGCGTGCTTTTTTTCTCCCCAAGGTCACGAGATTTTCCCTCACCTTTCAGCCCAGTATTTGTGAGACTTTGGGGGAGGAGGGAATGGAGCTCTGAAACCCAGATTAGTCGATTACATTTAAGAGGCAAACATCTCTTGCACTCTTCAACTGAGATCCAAGACCCATGGCAGAGGGAATGAGACCACCACGTGCCTTAGTCCTTCCAATTCTGTCCTGATTCTCAGGATCCAGAGGGGTCTCCTGGCAGCTAAAGGTTCACTAGGGCCATTTTACAAAGGCTTTAGAAAACTGGAAATCTGACAGACTGCTGGGCAGAATTAAATCGGAAGAGAGGTGAAGAGACAACCTAGGAAAAGGAAGTAGGTTCTGTGAGACGAAGGCCCGAACGCTAAGGGGCTTAGGCCGACGGATGAGCGGACTGTCTGAGACGGACTTTGACGTACAACTGTCCCAGTGATCCTAGGGGCAGAGAACAGGTCTCTCCCGCGTTCACCTAAGGCCCACCCTCGCAGACTGCGGAGAGTCAGGATCCGACAGCAGTCTCATCACTTAGACCAATCACCACCTTCTCTGAAGGAAGAGGCGGGATCTAAGGGGCTGACTCTTTCCTTGTCCCTGCCCCTCTAGGTGAAGTAACCAATCGCAATCCACCTAGAGCAGGTAAGCGCAATAGTGAACAACCAATTACGCCAGAAAGCTTCTCGTGCTTGCTTGACCCTGCCCCTCTAGCTGCGACAAAGATGACGCGCGAGCTCCTGGGTTCTGTAGTTTTCTCAGTATGAAGCCCCTCCACCTCCACCCCATTGCTCCAGTTAGCCCTTACCGCCCCGCCCCCAGCCGCTTCCACTCGGCTAGTACGCATGTCCACGGGAGAGGGGACGCGGAAGGAAAGAGGCGGAACGATATTTAAAACAGACAAACAAAACCACCCCCCAGCTCGGGTAACTACTGTGGAGATGTTCATTCCTTCCAGAAGGCGGTGCTGCCCGCCAGGGCAAACTACGTGGATGGTTGTGGGGCGAATAGCTCCCCTCCTGATGGATCCTCATGGAGTAGGGTGGGCGTGGGGGGAGAACTTCATATCCCAGCATGCTCCACGGCAGGCCCAGCCGGCCGCAACTCGGGGCTTGGCCCCGGCCCTAGCGTGTCGGCGTTGTATTGGGGCGCGTGGAGGCTGAAGTCACTGTGGTGTCCGCGGGGACGGAGGAGGGAATGAGTGAAGAGGAGCAGGGCTCCGGCACTACCACAGGCTGCGGGCTGCCCAGGTGAGCGGCCTCGTACCGACTGCTGCAGGGCGAAGAGCGTGGCGCGGTGCGGACGGGTAGCGGCGCGGCCCCAGCATGCATCTGGCCTGAGGGTTGTTCCCGGCAAGCACTGGGGTAGTGGGCCGTGGTTCCCGGCATTCACCCGAGCCGTGGCCACTGCCTCCAGCTCGAAATAGTTTGGGGCTGGCCTGGTTCCCAGACTGCACTGGGGCATTGGGCTTTATGCTCCGACATTCAGTGCATTTGGTGGGTACTGGGTTCTTGGCCTGCACTGTGTTAGGGGACACGCATTTCCAACCTGCAGTCGGGTACAGGATCCCTTGCCTTAGCTGCGACAGGAACAGTGCATTACCCGCTTGCCCTGGGGCCCTGGACCCTGCTTTCCCAGCCTGCACCTCCACTCCACATTGAACCCAGCCTATGGCTGCTGTACTGCCTAGGGTCTCCTGGACCTTGTGACCCCCTTAGTGTGTCTGATATAGCAGTGCTTGGCCAGGTGGGTGCAGAGAGGGGAGGTGTGATGAGGGTCTGTGCCCCTACCCCCAGTATAGAGCAAATGCTGGCAGCCAACCCGGGCAAGACCCCGATCAGCCTTCTTCAGGAGTATGGGACCAGAATAGGGAAGACGCCCGTGTACGACCTTCTCAAAGCCGAGGGCCAAGCCCACCAGCCTAATTTCACCTTTCGGGTCACCGTTGGCGACACCAGCTGCACTGGTGAGGAAGGCTTGGGCCAGCCTGGCTGGGGTGTGCATTCACAGGGCCCCATTGGCTTTATTTCTTGGAGTCTCTTCACAGTCCTCTTCTCCAAGAGCAGTGAGGGAGGGAAAGATTTCAGGGGGAAAGACCACCGACTGGATTGGGAGAACAGGTCTAAGAGGAGGTGGGTAGGACTTGGAAGAGTTAGAGGAGCAAGCAAGACTGCCATAGTGATCTGGCAGATCAGCAGCATCCTGGAGGAAAAAGAGGAGATAAACCAAAATCTCAGCCAAGTATTCAGGGGAGTGAGTGTTGGCTGTCCTGGGCTTTTTGCAGGTATTTAACCAAATTCCTATTTAATCATCAACCTCAGTCTAATCCAGTGATGTAAGTGGTAGTATCCTCGTGTTGAATATGAGGAGACAGACTCAGAGAGACTCAATGACTGGTGCAAAATCGCAGGCTTAGTAAGTGGTAGAGCCAGACTTGACTCTAGAGCCTACCATCTTTCTATTTTTTCCAGCCATCTCTATTGAGAGAGAAAGCTTCCCAGAGGAAAGTAAGGTAGAGAAAGAATCTTCACCCTAGGTGTCTGAGCTCAGGAGCAGTTCTGTCTGGCATGGCTTGATTTGGGGAGCTCGTGGAAAGATAAGGGCCCTTCCTTTGAGCAATTCGTGTAACACTTCCAGTCTTGGACAGGGGGAGGCCAGAGAGAAGGGGCTTGGTTGACTCCTTGTAGCTGTGAGGAGAGAGGCTGTGGGATGCTGGTTTATCTTCTGTCCTTCCAGTGACCTCCAGTATTGCCCACGCCCCCTCTCTCAGGTCAGGGCCCCAGCAAGAAGGCAGCCAAGCACAAGGCAGCTGAGGTGGCCCTCAAACACCTCAAAGGGGGGAGCATGCTGGAGCCGGCCCTGGAGGACAGCAGGTGAGGGAGGAACAGCTGAGGCATCCTAGAGGCCCTGCCAGGAACCCAGGCCCTTGCGCCAGTAGGCCTGGCCTGGTGACACTTAGCCATGACCTGGCCTCTTCCTGAGTTTCCTTTGGCCCTGGGCAGGATTCTTCCAGGGCTCCTGCGGCTGGGGGGAATGGCCAGCTCCACTGAGGGCTTTGTGTCTGTGGCTAGGGAGGGAGAGGGGTGGAGGCTGAGGCTGGAGGGAATTGCCCTCTCTGTCTAGCAAGATGCCCTTTCCTCTTCTGCACTCAGGTTGGAGTTTGTTGTTCCCATGTTTCTTGGGTAGAAAGAGACCCTCTTCCTCCTTTTCTCAGTCTTTTTGATCCGATGCTTGGCAGCAAAGGATCCCAGGAGGAAGAGCTGGTGGTTGAGCTTCCCTGAGTCTTTGACTCAAATGGGAAGGAATTTTCTTAGAGGATGGGCAGGTCAGGAGGACCTGGGTCCCCCACCTTTCCAATGAGTCCCCGCACCCACACATGGGTGTGAATCAAAGGCCCCCTTCCCCTCGGGAAGTTCTTTTTCTCCCCTAGACTCTTCACTGCCTGAGGACTTTCCAGTTTTTACTGCTGCAGCCGCTGCTACTCCTGTTCCATCTGCTGTCCCAACCAGGTATTTTGTGTTTACTGACTGCCTGAGGTGGGGAGGGAGGGCTCCTGGCTCCTGACTCCTGGCCCCCAGCCTTTGGACCCAGGCTGGTCAGACATAAGGAAGTCTTGAGAGTAAACAGAGGCTGGAATAGTTGGGGACCAGAGTTTGAAGAATTTGCACCAGCTGGTAAGCTCTTGGGACAGGAGGTAATTAATGATTTTTAAATAGTTATATGGATGATGTTTGACCATGTTTAAGGGTCTTGCAGGGCTCTGTTCTTCTGGCCTGGCCCCATGATGGCCCTCTGTTTGAGTCCCATTAGGTGCTTCCAGGGACTGGATATACCACCCCTCCCACTGTCCTGGTGAGGTGATGACCACGTGTTCCAGAAAATTGAAATGGGCCTGGGACCTGGAGGAGACCTCACTTGCAGGGGAGGGAGAAGGAAGCAGGCTAGAAGTTTGGACAGACAGCCGCCTGCCCTGCTGGAAAAAGGGGGATGATAGTGGGGGAAACCAAAACAAGGCGTAGGACTCCTGGGCAGCAGCAGCAGAAACTAGCCCCCTCAGCTTTGGCCCTGGGCCCTTTTTCCTTCAGGAGCCCCCCCATGGAGGTGCAGCCCCCTGTCTCTCCTCAGCAGTCTGAGTGCAACCCAGTCGGTGCTCTGCAGGTGTGCCGCCACCCTCATTTCCTGTGCATGCCTGTCCTCCCTTGAACCAGGGGACATGAGGGAAGGTTATGGGGGGTGGTTATCCTGTCCTGGGAGGTGGTTACCCTGTTTTCAGGGCTTTCTCCCTTTTATTCCTCTTCTAACCTGGAATCTGAGGCTCTAGGGTAGGAGGGAGAGGATATTTGGACTCCTCTCACTCAGCCTTGTACACCCTTATTTCTCCCTTCCAAGGAGCTGGTGGTGCAGAAGGGCTGGCGGTTGCCTGAGTACACGGTGACTCAGGAGTCTGGGCCAGCCCACCGCAAAGAGTTTACCATGACCTGCCGAGTGGAGCGTTTCATTGAGATTGGTAACTGGGCAGAAGGGAATTCTTGCAACTACTGTCCCCAGCACTCCAGTCCTGGCCACAGGCAGCACCTAGCCTCTCTGCTACAGTCCCGCTCCTGGCTGAGACCCCCATCTTGGCTCCTTCCTTTTAGCTTCTTCCTTGTACCCTATCTTCCCCCTCTTCTGGCCACCCAAGTTCTCAGGTTCACAGCAGTTCCTGAGCTCCCCTTTCCAATCGAAATCTCCTGAGGGGACCCTCATCCCAGGTTTGAACTGAGTGGAAAGCCCTGGGTCTATTGGGAGTTACAATCTAGTAACCCTCTTCCCACACACAGGCAGTGGCACTTCCAAAAAGCTGGCAAAGCGTAATGCAGCAGCCAAAATGCTGCTTCGAGTGCACACAGTGCCTCTGGATGCCCGGGATGGGAATGAGGCAGAGCCTGAAGATGATCACTTCTCCATTGTGAGTGGCTTGTGGGCCATCCTCCCCACCTGGCCAGGGCATTGGGGACTTAGTTCTGTGACTTGGGAGTGAGCCTTTCTGGGGTCCCAGGCCTTCTTCTGTTTATTTTTCCTAATGGACCCTGAGTTCTTGGGGACCCCTTTCAGCTTCAGCTGTAGGCCCACCTGGTGTGTGATGTGGGGGAGCTGGCCTGGTATGGGGTCCTGTAGGCTTTTGTTATTGGGATGAGCAAAGTCTGCCTGGCCATCCAGTTCAGGGTCTAGTGAGAAGGAGTCATAACAGGGATTGTCTGAAGGGATGCAAGCTAAAGATAACCATCTTTGGGCTTTTCTCTCCTTGGATATTAAATGTCCATTAAATGTCTGGGTCTTCCAGCCCAATGCTACATCTTTTTCACTGTTTCTATCTTATCAGGGTGTGGGCTCGCGCCTGGATGGACTTCGGAACCGGGGCCCAGGCTGCACCTGGGATTCTTTGCGAAATTCAGTGGGAGAGAAGATCTTATCCCTTCGCAGCTGCTCCCTGGGCTCCTTAGGTGCTCTGGGCCCTGCCTGCTGCAGTATCCTCAGTGAGCTTTCTGAGGAGCAGGCCTTCCATGTCAGCTACCTGGATATTGGTATGGCTAGTTGGGGAGCCGGGGGATGTTGGGGACTGGACCAGAGCAAGTACAGATGGGTATAAGGAGTCAGGGAGGGCATGATGATGATGTGGACCACCCCTCCTGGTGCTGCCTTCCCACCCAACACGGCCTCCCTCCTCTCTCTTGGTCTCCAGAGGAGTTGAGCCTGAGTGGGCTCTGCCAGTGCCTGGTGGAGCTGTCCACACAGCCAGCCACCGTGTGTCATGGCTCCGCAACCACCAGGGAGGCAGCTCGAGGTGAGGCTGCTCGCCGTGCCCTGCAGTACCTCAAGATCATGGCAGGCAGCAAGTAAAGCTCCAGCTGGACTCATGGATGTACACCCTTGCTCCCTGCTCCTCCTGCCTTGGCCCAGGCATCTGCCCAGCTCTGGTACCCACTGGAGGTGCCATCTCTACTTCTGACACAGACTGCCTCCCTGCAGGCTGAGGAGGGCATGGCCCCAGGAGCCAGAGACCACAGTGCCTCAGTGGCCCAGCATCCATCCTCATGTTACTAGTGATGATGAAGGGAAATGAAATTTGTCACTGTCCCCTAGAGCCCAGAATAAATGTGCTGCTCCTTGGATTCTTAACCCTGCTCTTTCTGTTTCCCTGAGTAGTTGATGGCAGAGGAGGTTAGTGCAAGATCACCTCCTGTGTTGTGCCTCCTACCTTGTTCCCCACAAGTCCCCATGTCTGCTTTTCTGGTGGCAGGAGGCTGGGTGCAGTGACTTGTGGGACTCCCATTGCCTGTGTTCCTGGACAGTCTGGTGGAGATGGAGGGGCTGTGGTTCTTGCCCTGGGCTCCCTCCCAGCCCTTTCAAGTTTCAGACACAGACACCTGGATTCAGAAGCCAGGCAGCTTTATTGGGGGGGGAGGGGGGGAGGCAGGGCACACGTGCATTTTTGGGTGTGGGCCTTGCATGCAAACATATCAAGGGATGATGACTTGTCACTTCTTCCCAAAGCGCTGAGGGGCAGCCAGACTCCAGAACAGGGAGCTCAGCCCCTCCCCAGCTCGGGTACTCAGCCGTTCGTTCCTCCAGGTGCCCCGGGTGTTTCTGCCAAACCTTAGGAGAGATCCTTCCTCAGGTGAAGGTGCTTCCAGTCCTCCCCTTCTCTAGCCTCCCTCCTCTTCCTCTGGCCCCTGCCTTGCCTGTGTCCCTCTCAGACTCACCTCTGGGGCTGAAACAGGAAGGCTGAGCTCCGGCTGGGTCTCCGCATGGTCTGGAGCAGGGAGAGCAAGAGTGACCTAGGGGTCTCGGAATCTTGTGCTGGGAGGGGTCCAGGGTCTTCTTCCTGTGGTACAGGGACATCCAGGAGGGAATGTGGCCAAAGACTTTTGACATTCAGGTCACTAGAAGAAGGATGTATCTTCCAGTGGCAAGTTGCAGGAGCCCTTCCCTCAGATGTGCGGCCCCAGTGAAGACCCTCACCACTGGAGTGTTTGCACCTAGAGCACAAGTCCCAAGCTGAGGCAGAGGGAAATAGCGATGTGGGGAGGGGGCACTCACTTACCATGAAGATCTGACCTCCCTCCCGGTTGCTTGGTTCTCCAGCGTGGCCCCAGTCTGTTATTAAAAGCAGCACCACCAGCAGCACTGCTGCCTGCCTGGAATCCATGCTGTCATCTGCCTTCCAACAGCCACATCTGCCTCTTATACCTGCTGTCCCCGTCCCCCACCCCACAGCAGCCTGAGGGGGAATACAGAGCAGGCAATGGAAATGCACTGCTCCATTAAGAGCCCCTGGGATCCCCTCCCATGGCCCCTCCGGGACTTCCTGCTCCCAGCCTCCGGCCCCAGCCCCTAAGCCTGAAGTTACAGACTTTATTAGATGCATAAATCCTGTCTCCAGAGCTCAAGAAGCATCATTAATTGCAGATGCTTTGTCAGAGCCAGGCCCTAGGGGGCCTTTAAGAACCCCCAATCCCTCAACAGGTTGGAGAGCTCCAATTGATCACCTCCTCTCTTTTCTAACTTGTAGAATAAAAGCATAAAGAAAGTCCTGTCAGGAAGGGCTAGGTATTATGTCCTTGAACAGAGGGAGTGGGGGAAAGAGCCTGGGTCAGAGTCAGCTGGGATGACCCAGCCTGCTTCCCTCCCCTGGCTGGGCCTGCAGTCAGGGTCATCCAGCCCATTCGCACTTGTTCAAATGTGCCTCTTGGAAGGTTACAAAGGGAGTCACTACTCTGAGATTTGCTTGTGGAAAGAAAAGTGAGATGCAGAAGGAAGCTAAAAGAAATCCTTGTAGATGCACTCCATCTTCACTCCAGAGCACTGCTTAGGACCTGCCTCACCTGGGCCTAGGGAACCATCCTCCGCAGCTGGGGCACTGCTGCCACCCTGTGGTCACAGCTCCACATTGTCAGGTCCAGCCATTTCCTTTTTCTGGAATAGGGAGCTCTATACAGAGTCAGATGGAGGGTGGATCCTAAGGTCCTGATTCTAAGGAGTCCCAGAAAGGCAGGGGCAGAATACTGGAGTGGGACTATTCTGTCCACCCCCCTCTAGTCACCCCTACCTTTGCCTGGCTGTGACCTACTGGGGCAGGAGACTAGAATCCAGCCTTAGGAAAGATCTGCCTCATAGGAAGGGGTCCTTCAAGGTCATCTGGTACCCTTTGCCTTCTGTTCCTAGGATCTGTCCCGAAGCATCCCCACCAGAGTGGTTTTGTAGCCTATGAATCAGCCTTGAGTAAGCTGTCTACCTTTCTAAACTGCAGTTTCTTCACCTAAAACGCGACATTAGAAGGAACTACTTCCTAGGGTGAGCATTATTTGAGATAGTATTGGTCATCCATTCAGTACAAGACATGACACAAAGCAAATGTCCTGAAAACACTGGTGTGAGGAGCCTCATACATCTGAGTCCCAGGAACTTACCGTCTCCTGAGTCTCCGGACAGATTTATCCTTGCACTGAGCTGGTTTCCGTCTCCTTGTGGCCTCCACCAGGGGGGTCTTAGTTTGCCTCATTGTCTCACAGAACATCTCTCGATTCTTTGATGTACGCAAGCCTTTCTCAGGTTTGAAGACACTTCATTCTTCTACTCTATAGTCTTTTTTTTTGTTCAAAGGGAAATGCTTCTCCCACCCCTGCCTCTTTCAAGTAAAGCATTTATAAACCAATTTGTACTTGGGGTAGACAGATCAGAGCAGGTTTTGATCTGGATATTCTAGACACTACATTTCCATTCATGCAGCCTAAACTAGGGTGAACTTAAGCTGTGTCTCATGGCTGGTCCCAAGCACAGAACCTAACATTCCTCATTATATCTTATAGTTTCACTACTTCTAAAAATAGAGTATTAAAATCATAGGTAGATGGTTCTTCTGTGGGAAGTGGATCCTGCCCCACAATGAGGTCCCTGTGCTCTCATCTGACTGAAGTCCAGAGGAGCAGAGGGTGGGGTGGGGCACTGCAAAGAGTAGCTCTGAGGTCAGACAGAACTCAGTTTTAATCCCAGCTCTTGGCACTTCACTGTGCGTCTTTGGCAAGTGTCTTAACCTAAACCTCACTTCATCATCAATAAAATGAGGCAACTACTGTTACCAAGAGGTCGCCGTGAACAATAAATGATGCAAAGCATCTAGTATTCCATCTAGCACAAAGCAGGCACTCAGTGAATGTTTACCACTCTGCTGCTTCTCCCTCTACTATTTTTCTGATCACCAAGCACAACATTATCTGAGCTGAGGCTGCATCAAGAAAGGAACTGTATATAGCTGGCTTCCTACATCCAGGACGGAGGTGACTGGTCTCTCCTTTGGTTAATAGCTGGAATGGATTAATTCTGCTAACATGGGAAACTGCCCTGCTTTCATCTCCACCTCCCAACCCTCTTAATCTTGGCTTTAGTCTCTGGCCTTCAGTAATTCCCTTTCTTACCCTTCTCTAGACCCCCCACGTGTTCCTGACCACAACACAATGAAGACCACCACCTGAGACTCCTAAGGAGACTCAGTTTCCTTACTTGTGTCAATTATACCAAACAGCCACAAAAAGCTTCTCAGGTAATTTCTCTCCTATTGGGAAACCCTCAGAGGCACCTGCTATTTCCCAGTCAAATTCTTCAGTCTGGCTTACTCTCCTCACTTGTGTTAATTATTAAGGAATACACAGGTGCAATGAGTAGCGACGGCCCTATACCTCCTTACTCATATGGTTCCTAAGTATTACCTCTTTTTCTTGACAACTCTCTTACCTGCTTCTAACCAATGCCCCCATCCCCCTACAACTCACAGAATCATAAAAAGCTTCTCTTTTGGTCTCTCTGTATTCCCCAGTCATGTCGGACACTTTTTGTTTTAAAAATAAAAAACTGTTGGGAAGGGGTGGGGACAAAACACTGAAAGGTAAGAGGACACTTGTCGTCAGACACGGTTCCATCCCTCACCCTCACAGAGCCACAGAAGTCCTCTAGTGAGTGCTCTGATGAGGGCCCTTGTCCCCTGCAGAGATTTGAGCCCTGGCCCCTGTGCCTTGTTATATAATTTATATAAACCACCCACCTTCTTTAGACTGTCTTTACTGCATAAAAAGGAAGGATAAGAATATCGGCTCCTTCTGTTCAAAGGAGTGGGAGAGTGAGGAAAATCAGACACGGAAGTCCAATGGGTTCCCAGAAAGAGTGGATAATGGGATGTGTAGATCAGAGTATTGAAGTATCAGACATAACAGTGGTTCTCTCGATAGTTTAATGTTATATTTGCAGCATAAATAAGGCACAATATATGTCAGGGCTAGGGAAAGAGGGAGAAGGCATGGCTGGGGATAACTGCTAAGTGGCAAGGGGAAGGAAAAGGGACGGTTGGGAGAATAGAGCGAAGACTCTGCCTCAGCCCCGTCCTGGGAGATTGTGAGAGCCTGCTCACGGGGATGATGCTGAATTGGGGGTGGGGGTGGTTTTGTAACAAAATAGCCTGTAGCACTGCATGCTCTCACCTGTCAAAGTCCACCACTGGGGACTGGGGAGACTCAGATCCACAATGGAGTTCCTTGATGAGATGGAGAGGTTTTGCTACATGTCAAAGATATACAGATGAGCAGAGATATAACCTTGATAGACACTGTCTTCTTCTCAACAGATGCTATGTCAGGAGGCTGCAGCCTCCACTGCTGGGGCCAAATGCTCATCTCTCTGCCTGAAGGGGTGTGTGTGTGTGTGGGGGGGAGGGGAATAGGACAGCTGAACTCCAGCTGGTCCTTCCTGCAACAAAGAGCGTGGAGCGACCAATCTGCAAGGGAATATGGAACAGCACCTGTCTAGACCGATGCAGGACAGGTTTTAGGGATAAGTAGGATGAAGACAAACCTAGATTTTGAGATGAATAATGTGGTTGTTTTCATGGCAGTGGAGAGACAGGACTGGAGGAAATGGAAAAACACACATGTTAGTGCTCAGGCAGAGGATGGCACTTAAATAGTCTCAATACCCAACAAGAACTTCCCAGCTTGCCCTGAAGGCGATGGTTCTCAAACTTTAGTGTAAGAATCACTTGGAGTGCGTGTTAAAGCCCATCCCCAGAGTTTCTGATTCAATAGGTTAGGGGTGGGGGCCAAATGTACATTTCTAACAAGTTCCCAGATGCTGGTGTTGCTGGTCCTGGACCATGTTCTGAGAACCACTGCCCTAAGGCAGTCAATGAACTAGTGCTCACAGCCATTTCTTACAGCTAAAACATGACTCACCAGTAGTAGCTAATGCTGGTAAGATTTCTCTGTGCTACCAGCTCCCATTAAAAAACAAACCCTAGCAGCTACAATACAAATCTGCATCTACAAAGGACATAAACTGCCTTAACCTTCCCTACTCTCCCCAGCCTTTTCTCATTCTGGAGTAGGACTTTACACCAAAGAGAGATGAATGAACTGGTAGAGAGGGTGGGAATGGTGGCCGGCAGCCACCTATGCTCATTCTTGCTGGGTCAGCACCCTAGGGAGTGGTGGAGGTGGGGATTTATGTCTGTGTGCACGTGTTTTGTAAACAGAAACAGAGAGAATTCTGTATTCTGAGGGGATGATTAGGGTTGTGGGAGGTTGAGGGTCCTCACTTGTCTTATTCCTCACTCTGCCCCTGTCAAACGAAAGTCTAAAGAAAGTAGAAGGAGCACATCAACCAAGACATATGTGATACAGCCAGGAGGACTGGATTCTACACAGATTGGTTATGAAATAAGAAAAATACATTTCCTTCCTGTGTATACAATGTACAATATAAATGGAAAATAATGATTTGGGGATGGAAAGGAGGTTAGGAAAGAAAGGGAGGACTTTGGGGGAAGAGCTGTCTCAGGGCTAGCACCTTCAGAGGAGCGCCTCAGTGAGGAACACAGGAGCCTCAGAAACCAGAGGAAGAATATCTGGATGTCTGCGTGGTGGTTCAGGCTGCAGACGGGGAGGGCATGCTTTTGATTAAGCACTCCATCTACCAGGATGCGTGGTGCTGGAGGGCAGTGAATCAGGCAAGGGGCCAAGAACACAACAGGCAAAGGGAAGGCAGCAAGGTGAGGTTCAGTGAGGTTATTTCTTTACCACCACCGAAAGTATATGGTCTAGTGCTTAGGGCCAAGAACGTTGAGTAAGGGCTGAAGGAAGCCAAATTTGGGCTATACAACCAACAGGGAAAGAGTAAGTAAAAGAAAAAGTCCTACTCTTTCTAGTCCACCCTAGTTGTAGGGGAGGCTTCCTCAGATTTTTCAACTCTAGGCAAGCTTTCAAGGGAATGGGGCAGAAAGTCCGCATTCCAGAAGACCTAGTTCTGGCCCCTTTCTCTATGGCCTTGGTTATCTAGCAGCTGAGTTTCTGGAGTGAAGTGAGAGGCCTGAGTCATGTGTTCATGTGGAAGAGCCCCAAGGGTCCACACTCCTGGCTTTTTTCAGAAAGTGTCTTTCCTTAAGTCCCTGGAAAGGCCATGGTTCTTAAGAAGGGCTAAGTAATGCCCTCCACAATGTTTGATTCTGGTCCAGATGAGCCTGGAAGGTAAAGAGCGAGGGAAAGCTGACCACAGGCCTGGCAGCAGTACCACAGGGCTGACAGCAATAACGAGATCAATGACGTTCCCCTCGACTATAAGAGAGGCTTCCGGGTAAGCAGTTGTCTTCTTAGTGAGACTGTGGACCAACTAAAGAGCTGTCTGGGGGGTTCTGTCCTGCCCCTTCCTCATGTCACTGATGCTTTACTACTCTGGTTCTGTCAATACCCCTCATTTAGGTCCCCGATACTGACTTCCCACTGATGAAAATGAGAACTAGACATGGAGATTAAGAAAGTAAACAGGGCCCTCTACAAAAACTAGCCATCCTACTCAGGGACAGACTAGACTGGCAGGGCTCAAACTGCCTCCAAAGCCAGGCAGTGAGGTGGGGCATGTGTACAGTGACAAACTGATTCTTAACTTAAAAAACACTTGACTGAAAGGGGAAGAAAAATAGTGAAGAGTCTTATGAAGGCTCCTTAGGAGTCATAAACTCAGTCAAGCTTAAGGGCAAGGCTGCTAGTGGGAAATCAAGATAATAAAAAAATGAAACAAAACTAAAGCAGGAGAAAAGCCCAGGGAGCAGCCGTCTAAAAGATAAGTCCTGAGCAGCAGTTATGGCTGTGAATTTTTAAAGGCAAGTGGAGTCCCTGGAGGTGGTAACCTGCTTCCTGACCATCTGCCATGCCATTTGCTAATCTGAGCCTCCTCAGGGGCTGTTCCTTTTGGGTCCCGGGTGGTAGAGGATGAGAAAACCATGTTTTCTCTCCTTTCTCTTCACCAGGTGTGGCTTGTTCAGCACAGGCTCTGAAAAGCAGGAGGGAAAATTAAAAACAAATGCAGTAGAACATGTCATCTGACTGGCTCATCAGTTTATCACTCTGAGAAGGTGGGAATCTTGTAGCTTAGAACATTTCCTCATTCCCCTATGACAGCCAATTTTAGAAGACAAATAATAAAAGAAGCTGGGAGTTATTCTGTACGTATGTTTAAGATGGAGGTAGGAGAGATGGAGGAAAGGACATTCTTGGCTTCGGCAGATGGCAGAAGGTGGCTCTGGGACAATTGGAAGGGTTTCATACTGAAGAGCTATTAAAGCTGACATATTTATCCACAGGCCCCTGGCTTTCGATTGCTTCCTATGGCCCTGGTGGAAATTGCATAGTTCAGAGCCAAAAGAAGATGAGAAGTCTTCATGGGGAAGAAAGAGAGACAAGAGGGATGAATTTCCCCCCTGTAACCCAACTCTTCAAATGTAAGAATGGCTGAGAGCAACAGTCACCAATTTCTCAGGCAGGTTAGACCCTTCAACAAACAGGGCTCTTCTGCTGAGATTAGTACTGCACCTGCTGCTCCCCGGCCTCCCCTTATCCAACCTTATACTCAAGAAAATCCTCTTAGGACCTTGGCGATGATGCCTCAGAGTCTTGGGGCTTAGATACTGGAGAAGCACTGCAGCTAGGGGGAAGAGAGTGGAACTGAAGAAATGATGCAGAACCAGAGACCTCATGGCTAGGCTAGGAGCTTACTGACAGAGAAGGCAGATCGAGAGGATGTCGGATGCTTATGACTATAAGACCCTAGCTCAGAAAAGACAGATGTGTGAGGCTGAGAGAAGGGGGGAAAGTGAGGGAGCTATGTAACAGCTTCCAGGGGGCTGCATCTGAACTAGTTATGGAAGAGATAGGCAGTAATGTGGACAGTGGAATGAAGAGGGAGAGGCAGAAGCGGAAAGACGACTAAAAGGATTATGTGTGCTTTGGTCAGTAGACTCCTATAAAACATAAAAGAATCAATCCAGTAACCTGATGGAACGAACTCTCCTGCCTGACCTGATGATTAGACTGAAGAAGGATGGAGCAGGGAGGGGAGGAGTCAGCCAATCAGATCCTGGGCTCTTCCCCCTTTCACTACTAAGCCCTATCTAATAAGGCCACAAGGTAAGATTGCCAAGGCTTAGTGGGAGGTGGTAAAGACCCCACCACTTAGACTGGGAAAACTCAAGAGACAAAATGTGATACCTAAATAGCTCTGGAAATGGATAAAAAAGGACTAGAACTCTTGGGGGTTTTGTTGCTTTCATTTTTGCTTTTTTTGGTTTTTGTTTGTTTTGATTTTTTATATATTTTTGGTAGAAGATAGGGAGAAAGACTAAAGTTTATGGAAGAGCTGGAAATTGCTGCTACTTCATACATCAAAGGTAACCTTACATTCTCCCTAAATGAATTTTTGATTAGAATTTTAGATGGGTAAAAAGGGATAAATAAGCAGCTACTGGGACACAAAGTCCTGAGTCCATGAGGGGGTTGGGGATGGGTCAACAGGTGACATGCCATCAATTCTAGCTCCCTCTACCTAGCAGGAAGGGGCATGCTGCTAAGGACCAAGAAGGTACAGTCATGGCTTAGTGGGAAGAGAGGGAACTGGGAAACCCGAAAACTAGAAGTGCAAGGGTTAGTGTTAAAAGAGAGAAGTACACGTGCATGGGCAAGGGCGATTGATCGTTCAGGCCATCTGGAAAGGCCTTTGGCTGTGGGGACATCAGAAACCCCCCTGAGGGGATGATCTATATGGCTCTGGGCTGGGAGGCTCCTAGTACTGGTGTCATACATGACCATGTGGCTGAAGAGAAAAGCCCCACACCTGTCCTTTACTCACAACACACAGTTTTTTTCCCCAAAACTGCCATGTCCAAGGCAGATGCGAGGGGATAAGATGACATCTCTCTTGGCTCTGGGACGGGCGAGCTCTGGCTGGGGACCCCTCCACAAGGGGAGGCATCATCTGCCTGCAGACTGGGACTGTGGAGTCATAATCACATGCGACTGTATGGGTATGCTCAGTTCTGTCCTTTGGCTGGCCATCTGAGTGAGGACTGAGGTGGCCACAGCTTCAGCTGCTGAGCGAACACTGAGGCCATTGCTAGGTGCTGTTGCTGAGCTGTGCTGAATCACAGGGGCTGGAGAACCCGTTGGCTCCGAGCTTTCCTTGGGGCTTTCTGCCAAGCAAAGAGGGCAAAGAACAGAGAACAAGTAATTAGAAAACAGAATGGGGAAACAGGCGGGACTACCTTTTGCCATAATTCTAAAGCAGACCAAAGGAAAAGGAAGCCTATTTTTTTTGAGGGGGGGTGCAGGGAGAAACTTCCCAGAATCTTGGTTTCTAAGCTATGAATGAGCTGGGAAATAGTCAGCGGTGTGAAGGGAAGCAAGAACTAGAAAAATTAACCTACCTATGCCAATAAAGTAAATCCCCAACATGTTAATTACAGCGTCTGGCTTCTAGGTCTTTGTAGGTAGTTCATTACCCTTTATTGGAATACTCTTCCTCTTATTCATTTAAACATGATTTAAAATAGATTTCTCTTATAGGTACCTTCTCTGATTAATTCCTACAGGAACTGAATCATTCCATTTTTTAAAATTTTCCTTTAGCATGTAGTTGTACCACAGGTAAGTATGATAAATATCAAGATATAATCAAATTATGTCATAAATGATCAGTCCTTGGCTAAGGTACACTTAACACAACAAACCCCAAAGAGGTCTACAGACCCTCCTGACTATTCATTAGCTAGGTATTACTGACTTAAAACATTTATTATGAGTAATGACACTCCACCTAAAGTGACAATAACACAAATATCTGAACTGCATACGAAGACAACTCCATGTTGCTCATCAGTCAAAGAGTTTTCTTAAATATCAGAGAGCCTCTATGTGTAAACAGAGATGTGTGGAATGAGAGCAAACTTCCAATGGTGAGTGGTATTCTTGACCTGGAGAATACTTGAGTCTTCTTTTAGAAATCAAGTATTATCTCCTCTGTGAAGCCTTCTTTTTTTAATTTCATTTATATATTTTATTGATTATGCTATTACAGTTGTCCCATTTTTTTCTCCCCCTTCTCCTCCTCCACCCTGCACCCCCCTTTTCCACCAGCATTCCCCACTCCCTTAGCTCATGTCCATCGGTTGCACATGTAATTTCTTTGGTTTCTCCATTTTCCATACTATTCTTAACCTCCCCCTGTCTATTTTGTACCTACCATTTATGTTTCTCAATCTCTGTACCTTTTCCCCTATTCTTCCCCTCCCTGCTGATAACCCTCCAAGTGATCTTCATTTCTGTGAATCTGTTCCTGTTCTAGTTGTTTGCTTAGTTTATTTTTGTTTTGTTTTGTTTTTTTAGGTTCAGTTGTTGATAGTTGTGAGTTTGTTGTCATTTTACTGTTTGTATTTTGATCATCTTTTTCTTAGGTAAGCCCCTTTAACATTTCATATAATAAGGGTTTGGTGATGATGAACTCCTTTAACTTGACCCTATCTGGGAAGCACTTTATCTGTCCTTCCATTCTAAATGACAGCTTTGCTGGATACAGTAATCTTGGATGTAGGTCCTTGCCTTTCATGACTTTGAATACTTCTTTCCAGCCCCTTCTTGCCTGCAAGGTTTCTTTTGAGAAATCAGCCGATAGCCTTATGGGAACTCCTTTGTAGGTAACTGTCTCCTTTTCTCTTGCTGCTTTTAAGATTCTCTCCTTATCTTTCATCTTGGGTAATGTAATCATGATGTGCCTTGGTTGTGTGTGCTTCCTTGGGTCCGTCCAGCTTCTTTGGGACTCTCTGAGCTTCCCGGATTTCATGGAAGTCTGTTTCCTTTGCCAGATTGGGGAAGTTCTCCTTCATTATTCTAGTAAGTTTTCCATTTCTTGCTCTTCCTCTTCTCCTTCTGGCACCCCTATGATTTGGATATTGGAATGTTTAAAGTTGTCCCGGAGGTTCCTAAGCCTCTCCTCACTTTTTTTTAATTCCTGTTTCTTCATTCTGTTCTGACTGAATGTTTATTTCTTCCTTCTGCTCCAAATTGTCGATTTGAGTCCCGGATTCCTTCCTGTTGATTGGTTCCTTGTATATGTTCTTTGATTT
>VMDR010009205.1:0-34117 GCA_007922815.1 Macrotus californicus
TGTGTATAACTCTTTATTGCTAAAATGAGTCAGGATTCAGTTTCAATTATTTCTATTTTTGATTTTTTTATGTGTGAGGAACTTTTTCCACATAAGTTAATAGTTGAGAATGTAATGAGATTTGTTCTAGTAACATTACTCAATTCTTTGAACTTTTTGCCACTTATATATGCCCGAAATCACATAGCAATCTATCAATAAGAAGTATTTTTGATTATCTATTAGTTAGGTCTTCCTTTAATTTTGTTGAAAGCAAAGATTTGGAAATCATTTTGAAACGAAAAAAGATTAGTCACCCAGTCATTATAGGCATTCGCTTTCTCAATGGCAACAACAATATTTCACATTTCTTTTTATTTGCACCATGGAGGTTTTCTCAACCCAGGAATTGCATCATAGTAAGATTAGCCGTGGACAGAGGTTGGCCAGTCTTTGTAAACTGAAAGCAAAGGTGGAAAGGGGAACCTGTATAACCGTTAAAACACAGGAGTGTTCTTGGATCATGTTTAGAGAGAGTACGAGCAAAATTCAGGTTCTGGAAACTGACTCCCTGAGAACCACCTGTCTGCCTGGGTGCCCCTTGGAAGGCTTCTGAGAGCTCCCAGTTGCCCAGCCAAAGACCCTGACCCGCTAATGAGGTTTGTGGGCCTTCCTTATTTCTGAGCCTTGCTACTGCTGGCTTTTTGAAGGACTTATTCCTGTTTTTATAACTGAATTTAGGTGTCATGGTTACACAGGAAAAAAACACACTATAAACTTAGACTTTAAAATTATCATAGAGATACTAAACAAAGTAATCAGCAATAATAAAAAGCATCTGGTGTTCCTTTACAGGATTTCATACAAATAAACTTGCCCATACTTGGGGACATCCTGTTTTACTGGTGTTGTTCAAAGATACGTGTTAGGAAACTCTGCCCACAGGATTGGTGTCTGAGACCAGCATTCGAGCCTCTGTCTGGCTTTCATTTGTGTTTCACAGGACCCCTGTAGCAATACATGCCATTTAATGGGGGCAGTGTCCAATTCTTGGGGAACCTGGCCCCCAGTTCTCAGGTCCTTGCAGACCCCACCACTTGGCAAGAACCATGTAGCGAGCCCCAAGGCAGCCCCAAAGCAGCTTCTGTCCTAACCCACTTGGCAGCTCCAAGCATCCTTGAGCCTTCCGGGACAGTCAACAGAAGGGCTTTGGCTTTCTCAATAGGCAATGTCATAATTTTACTTCAAGCTACAATGTCATAATGTTAGCTTTTCCACTGATATCAGAGCAAACTTTGCAACCACCACAATTCTGCTAACAGCCCCATAGGACTCCTTAAGATCTGGAAGAGTTCAACATACAGTAATTACTAAAAGCCTTTTTCGAGTGATACTAACCTGCCTGTGTGCATAAGAATCATGTGGATGCTTCTTCGAAATGCACGTCTATAGTTCCCTAATCAGAGTTTGATTTGGTAGGTCTGAAAAACTGCCTATTTCTAACCAGATAATTATTATCCCATGTTTCTTGGTATTGTCAACATATGTATTTCATTAAAAAAAAAAGAAATGACTCCTCATTAGGTGATTTATAGAGTATGAGTTAAACCCAAGACAGCAATGATTTAGTAATAACAGTGAAATAGAAAAATTATTCCTTCATCCAACAGCCACAATTCCAAAGATCACACTTGAGACCTATTTTCTCTACTTTTTACTGAACAACATCAGCAAATTGCAGCTGCCACTGATTTGGATTAATTTTATTTTGATTATCCTGTCTTTCTTTATTCTTCTTCAAATAGTTCATTTTACTGTTAACCAGGCAAAATGTCAAAGTTCTGTCTTAGTGTAAGTTGACATACATCAAACCTAGGACTTCCCTTATTATTCCACAATGGGCCGCCAATTTAAAATTCCTCAAATTGAACATGGTCTGATAACTGTGTTGGAATGAAAGAAAGAATTAACAGTCATGATGTGCCCACTATGCGCAACGCTATGGCTGGGGCTACTATTTCCATTTTATGTTTTAGAAAACTGAGGCTAGAGAGCGTGTTGGACCCCCACAGATAGAGAGTGGCAGAGCTGGAACAGAAATCCAGTCTGTCACCTGCTACCCAGGACTTCAGCATGTTGACCAGGCACGCACATTTCTTGGCAAAAAAAACAACAACCCTATTTATTGGAGGAGATTCTTGTGACAGAGTGAGATAATCCAAAAGATTTTTCTTTAATGAAATCCCACTGTAATTATAGATGTAGTTGAGTTACTGAGGAACCAAAAATCCAATGATACTAACAATTTCAGGCAACTATATTCATTCTGTGAAGCTCTAGCTCAGATTTTGAGTTTTGCTTTTTCAAACCTAATTACTTGGTGCTATCCCATTAATAACTTTACTCCAACTAACATGAATTTTACTATAATCAGCAGTGAATTATTACTACCACATTAATATTGGGAGTCTTACTTTATTTACAAATATAAAAAACAAAGATATATAGACAGAAAAAATGGAAGAGACGTTTCAGACTGAACCTGTAAAAAAGAAAATCCTGTCAATCAATTCTTATAGAAGATGAGGTCAGGGGCCACATGACCAAATTCTGCTTATTTTCGTATTTCCCCAGTCTCTAAAATAGTGATCTGCATATATCATTGAGCAGGCCCTCAATGAGCCATTTGGAATTGACTTTTTAATGGAGCACACATATGTCATTTAAAGTATCTCTTTTTATCTTACCACTGTCACCACCACCAACAAAAATAGCCACATGTATAAAACTCTCCATTTCAGTACACAAATATGCATTTCTAAATAAGTTACTGAGGAATATTTACGGGATCAAAGCACGCAGTAATGCAAACCTAATTCTTGCAAAGCTAGAACCCCATTCACTGGAGAAACATGATGGAACCTGAAAAGAAGTGCATTGAACAAAAGCAGTCCTAAAAACGCCACCTTTCAAAGACTGAATAATTCAGTCAATAGTTTTACCTTCTGCGGAAATCTTTATTGATCCAGCCACTTATCAGCCTAAAGGGATCATGAATGCAATTCAAGCAGTATGGAAAAATATTAACAACAAGAAACCTAATACCTAAGATATTTGAAGCATCATCTTCCCTTTGTATGTACAAATGTATCTGCTTCCATAGCACATTTTCAGAAATTAATGCACTTTACAAATGTGTTCTATTTTTTATAAACAGGATAGAGCCCTGCCAGCCCCAGCTGGATCCTGCTCCAGGAAGGAGGACTGCAGTGGGAAAAGGAGTGGGCGTGGCTAGCTGCTCCTCTACTTTCCCATGTTCTGCTTTTACCCCTGTTAAGTCTGGATTCTGGAAGAAGCAATAGCAGTATTTCCCCAGCCAGACAAATGCTATTTCAAGGACTGATGAGAGAGAAAAGGATGCGCTAGGCTGTATCTAACTGATGTGAATTGAGAGAAGCTGTAAGTTCCCCCTTTGGGGTAGGACCCTGGGGGCTGCAAAAGGGTCCACCCTCCCACCCCAGTGAGACAGGGTTCCCTGGAGTCCTGCCTGACACCTGGGCAGCCTGGACTCCAGTATTTCCAAATTTCTTTCAAAGTGATCCCAAATGTCCATCTAAAACATCCTGTTGGCTTTTTGATAAAAATTCATTTAAAAAATTGAAGAATTTTTAGTTGTTGTTCATGGGAGAATTGGCCCCATCTGCTTAGTCCTTCATTAACAGAAGTAGAAATTCCATACTTTCAACCTCACTAGCTAATGCCAATTTGCTGTCCAAAATGGTTTATACACCCACTAACAGTGAATAGCATTTCCACTGATAAGAGATATTTACTTTCCATCTTGTACTCTTTGCCTTTTGTACTCTGGGCCTATATTATTATTCAAAAAGTATGTATAAAATCATTACAAATAAAAAGAGTGAATCATCATTAATCTGGAAGGCAATGCCCTCAAGGAAACTAAACAACATGTTGTAATTGGTTAACTCTGCTCCCTAGTGTTTTCTTTCATTCAATATTGAGCTGATTGTTATATCAGCCAGCAATTTTATTTTATCAATGGCGACATCAGTATTCATAGAATCTAAAATGGTTAGTGTCGCTGTATTAAAATAGATTTTAAAAAATCACAGTGATAAAAAGAATCTGATCAGGAAGTCTTAATGTACCTCAGAGAAATGACTAGCTCCTTTGTTGCTATGGGAAAATCATGTTTCCAATTCCTTTCTCATTAGGGCATTCTTAGATTTAGTAAAATTCAAAGCAGGCCAGCATACTAGTAGTACAAATGCTGTAGGATATTGTAAATAAACTCATACTGAATTTTGGAAATCTACTGTATTTTATTTAGTATATGAAAAAATAAGGAATCTTTTGTTAGGGTGATAATATGTAGATATGTGTGTGGATGGGACCCTAGGGGACTGCAGAGTATGTTTATAGTCATGAAAATGAAGAATTAAAACATCATGAAGAAGAACACTGTTCTGCATTTCCTTGATGATCAGTGATGTTGAGCATCTTTTCATATCTGTTGGTCATCTGTATGTCTTCTTTGGAGAAATGTCTTCATATTCTCTGCACTTTTTTTATCAATTAATTTTTTTTAAATAATTTTTCTGTGGTTTTTTTTTAAGATTTAATTTATTTATGTTTAGAGAGAGGAGAAGGGAGGGATAAAGAAAGGGGGAGAAACATCAATGTGAGAGGGAAATATAGCTGAGTTGCCCCTCATATATGCCCCAACAGGGGACTGAACCTGCCACCCAGGCATGTGCCCTGACCAGGAATTGAACCAGTGATCTTTCACTTTGCAGGATGATGCCTAAACAACTGAGCCACATTAGTCAGGGCCAAATTGTTTATTGTTTTGATGTTGAGTTCTATGAGTACTTTATATGTATTGAATATTAACCTCTTATGAAATATGTCATTTGCAAATATCTTCTCCCATTCAGTAGGTTGTTTTTTAATTTTACTGATGGTTTCCTTTGCTGTGCAAAAGCTTTTTAGCTTGATGTATCACCCTATGCCTGTCAAAATGGCTACTATCAAAAATAACAAGTGCTGGGTGTGCAAGTGGAGAAATAACCCTCATGCTCCATTGGTGGAAGTTTAAATGGTGCAGCCACTATGGAGAACAGAATGGAGGTTTCTCAAAAAATTAAAAATAGACCTACCATAAAGCCCAGCAATTCCACTTCTGGGCATTATTTGAAGGAAACAAAAACACTAATTCAAAAAGACATATGCACCCCTATGTTCATTACAGTGTTATTTACAATGGCCAGGATATGAAAGCAAACTAGGTATCCATCAATAGATGCATGGATAAAGAAGATGTGAATATTACATCTTATCAGCAATAAAAATAATATTATCCATCAACAAATAAGAATGTCTCAAATGGCAAAGAAGAAATCTTGCTGTTTGAGACAGCATGGATGGATCTAGAGGGTATTATACTAAGTAAAATAAGTCCGAGAAAGACAAATACTGTATGGTTTCACTTACACTCATGTGTGGAAGCTAGAAAACAAAACAGAAACAGTCTTACAGATACAGGGGAAGAACTGATGGCTGTCAGATGGGAGAGGAGTGGGGAATGAGTGAAAAAGGTGAAGGGGAACGGAATGAATAGGTCATGAGGACGTAATGCACAGCACAGGGAACACAGACAATATCGTGACAGTTTTGTATGGTGAGAAATGGTTACTAGACATATCATGGGGATCACATTGTAGAGTATACATCACTCTACTCTGCACCTGAAATGAATATAATATTGTATGTCAACTATATTTTAATTTTAAAACAATGAAGGGGGAAATGGAATAAAACAGGTTTTCTCAGATTATATTCTGACAAATACACATATATTTGGGGATTATATATTTTCACCTTTTCAAATTGAAATGTTTTTGGCCTACTTTTTGGATGTTATTTTTTTAAACAGTGGATTTGTTTGTTGAGCTTGATGTTATGATACTCAGTTTCTCTGAAATTAAATGTTAATTATAAATTTAAATTTATTTAAAATTTAAAAAAGAAGAGTATCATTAATTTCAATTGCCAGTGGGTGAGCAATTTAGAGTCTAGATTACCTTGAAGCTCACTGGCCTTTCACCCCCTCCCCAGGTGTCTAGAATTGCTGAAACGTGACATCTTCAGAACAAGGACAGATTCCCCTTCATGCAGGGCGATGTCGGTGTGACTCTCCTCTTGCAAAGAAGGATGCCTCTGAATGTCTTTTATTCTCTCTTTACCTGGATGGCTCTGTAATTGTGACCCAAATTCTCTCCCACCCCCAAAATGAGGAGCACATTACTGTAATGGGCATGTGGCAAAATTGCTTAATTGGAGGATATATCTATAATGAATAGACATTTTAAAGAAATGAACTGCTAATGTCATCAGTTCTCACTTATTGGTTTACTTTTTCCTCTATTTTAATACATATTTAATTAAGTAACATTTATCATTGAGAATTTATTATTGAAAAAGATTGATGCCTGATAAGTACTGAAAGATTTGTACACTGAAAACCACAAAACATTGATGAAAGTAATTGAAGAAAATACAAACAAATGGATATCCCATGTTCATGAATTACAAGAGTTAATGTTGTTAAAATGTCCATACTACCCAAAGCCATCTATAGCTTCAACCCAATCTCTATCAAAATTCTATTGGTATTTTTCACAGAAATAGAATGAATAATTCTACAATTTATATGGAACCACAAAAGACCCCTAATAGATAAAGCAATTCTGAAAAAGAAGAACAAAGCTGGAGGCATCACGCTTCCTAATTTCAATCTATACTACAAAAGTATACCAATCCAGAGTATGATACTGGAATAAAAATAGATATATAGACCAATGGAACAGACACAAAAGCCCAGAAACAAATCCTTGCATATACAGTGAACTAATATTTGCAAGGGAATCAGTAATATCTCAATAGGATAATCTCTTTAATAAACAATGTTGGGAAAACTAGGTCATTACCTGCAGAAAAGTAAAACTGAACCTCTATCTTGTACCACTTACAAAAATTAACCTGAAATGTATTAAAAACTTAAACAAAAAACCAGAACCCATAGAACTCCTAGGAGAAAACACAAGGAAAAAGCTTGACGTTGGCTTTGGCAATGTTTTTTGCACATGACACTTAAAGCACAAACAACGAAAGCAAAATTCAGCAATGGGACTACATCCAAATGCAAGGTTTCTGCACAGAAAAAGAAACAATAAAATAAAAAGGTAACCTACAGAATTGAAGAAAACATTTTTAAACCATATATCTCATAAGTGGTTATTATCCAAAATATATAAAGAATTAATACAACTCAACAACAAAAAACAAACAATCTAATTTAAAAACAGACAAAGGAACTGAGTAGACATTTTTCCAAACAAGACATGCAAAGAGCCAACAGATACATAAAAAAGTGCTGAAAATCACTGATCACAAGGAAAATGAAAATCAAAATCACAATGAGATATTATCTCATCTCCATTAGAATGGCTGCCATAAAAAAGGCAAGAGAAAACCAATGTTAGTGAGGGTCTGAACAAAAGGGAACCTTTGTGCACTGTGGATGGGAATGGAATGGAAATTAGAACAGCCACTATGGAAAACACTATGGAGTTTCCTTGAAATATTAAAATAGAAACATATGATCCAGCAATCCAACTTCTGGGTATATATCCAAAGGAGATGCAGACAGGATCTTGAAAGGATATCTTCACTCCCATGTTTATTGCAGCGTTATTCCCAATAGTCAGAATATGAAAACAACCTAAGTGTCTTTCAATGGATGAATGAATAAAAAATTGTGGTATATGTATGAGATCTGTCTTGAAAAAGTCCAGCCATTGTTAATATAATGAAAACAGTTTGCATGACATTGATGTAACCTGGTAGCCAAGGAGAGTGGACTGGAATGCACATTGAGTGAATAATGATGACTTCACTGTACCAGTCAGTGGGGGCGGTAGATGCTGTTGAGTGAGTGTGTGTACTGTGTGGGCATCGCATTTAAAATGACTGAGTGAGTACAGCAACAAATCTGCATCAAATTTTGCATTAAGCTTGAAAATTCTCCATGGAAACTATTCCAATGATTCAGAAGGCTGCAGCTACGGACAACTGGAGATTGGCAGCTTTATGACAACAGCGCACCCACTCATGCACCACATCTCGTGTGGTTTTATGGCAAAACATCAAATAAACCAGTGACTCAGCCCCCTTACAGCCCAGATTTGATGCCCTGCAATTCCTGGCTTTTCCCAAAACTAACATCACCTTTGAAAGGGAAGAGATTTCAGACTGTTGATGAGATTCATGAAAGTAGGTCAGGGCAGTTGATGGTGATTGGGACAACTGTGTGAGGTCTCAAGGTGTCTACTTTGAAGGAGATCAAGGTGTCCTTGTCTTATGTACCATATTTCTTGTATCTTCTTCAATAAATGTCTCTATTTTTCATATTACATGGCTGGATACCTTCTGAACAGACCTCATCTATACAATGGAATATTATTCAGCCATAAAGAAGAAGGAACTCCTGCCTTTTGCAACAATGTGGATGGACCTTGAGGATATTAGGCTAAGTGGAATAAGTCAGACAGAGAAAGACAGATACTGTATGACCTCACTTATTTGTGGAGTCTAAAAAGCCAAATCATAGAAACCATGGGTGGGAGGCACAGATGGCAGAACTGGGGAGATGTTGATAAAAGGGCATACACTTGCACTTAGAAGATAGATAAATTTTAGAGCTCTAATGCACAGCATTGTGATTATGATTAACAATACTGTATTACATATTGGGTTGGCCAAAAAGTTCATTTAGTCTTTTCTGTACGATGGCTCTAGTAGTGCTTAGTGGTCTTTAACTTCATTTGAAACAATTTTGTTAGATTGTATTGTGACAGCCATCATATTAGCGTGTATTTAAAAAAACTTATCATAATTGGTGAATTTTTGTGTAGCCATTTTAATATTGAACATGATATACAACATTTCTGGCATATTATGTTTTATTATTTCAAGAACAGTAAAAACACAACTGAAATGCAAAAAAAAGATTTGTGCAATGTATGGAGAAGGTATTGTGACTGATTGAACATGTCAAAGTGGTTTGTGAAGTTTCTTGATACTATTGACATTTTGACCAAAAAATTCTTTGCTGCGGGGCTGTCTTATACATTGGAAGATGTTTAGCAGCATCCTTGGCCTCTACCCTCTAGAAGCCAATAGTGATAGCCAACATACTCAAAATATCAAATCAACAAAGTTATTGGTGAAAATGAAAAATGTCTTTTATCTTACTGAAGAAAACTAAATGGACTTTTTGGCCAACCCAATACTTGAAGGTTGTAAGAGACTACTAGATCTCAAGTGTTCTCGTCACAAGAAAGAAGTGATCATTATGAGAGATGATGAAGATATTAGCTAACAGCACTACGCAATATGCAACACATAAGTGTATCAAACCAGCATGCTGTATACCTTAAATGTACACAGTGTTGTATGTCAACTATATCCCATAACACAAGACATAAATTAAAGGATTGACCCTGTAATAGAAAATAGAAGGTACTTGGGATTAGACATCACAAAAGGCAGAAGAGATGGTGCCTATGCTTTTAGTGGGTATGATCCTTGTGTGTTAGCAGATAATTTTTACTTTTATATAAATGCAGAAGAATTCCCTGCACAAACTTAAAATAATTTTCAAAATGAGTATGTTTCATTTCTAATAGGCCTCATTTATCACAGTAGCTTTAAATTGGTTAGTCTGTGAAATAAAAAGTCTTATTTGGAAAATAATTATGAAACCTAATAAAGCTGACTTTAAATTAGCCCAGTAGAAAAACTAGTGGCCGCTGTTTCAGAATGTACTACTCTTCCATTATCCTCAGGGGGTTCCCCCCAGCATAGGGGTCTCAGCGGTTTCCAAACAAGAATTTAGAAACTTCAACTTTTTTTTCAGGGGACTGAACACCTTACAGGGGGTAGAAGAAAGAGGAAAAGGTGAGGTAGAACAGCAAAGTGAAATGGAAACTGCTATTAAAAGATTAAAAGCAGCCAGTTCCAGAAAACAGTTTTGTATTTTTATTCCTTAAACAGAGGGAAGCATTTCAGTTTTATGTTTAACTTCTTAATGACTTGTTTCTATGCCCAACTGACTTCACACGGAGAGGAGGGAACGCTCATTCCTTGCGGCCATGTGTTGAAAGGGCACACTAGACCGGCTCCAAGCCCTTGCAATTTCACCTAACGCTGTCTCCCTCTGCCTGCGTTGTAGCAAATTCAAAGCAAAAATGTGAAGGATCGGTTTGGAAGGTATGAATTAGAGCTAGGGTTAGATGGAGGTCTTACGTCCCAAAGTTCTTGATGAAATTGTGAATGTTAACATTGTGATAGTTTTTAAAATTCCACCTATCCCCCTCCTGTCTCCAATACTGCCACATAAAGACAGGCCGTGAGTGTTGGAGCATGTGGAAATAGAGGCAGGGATTATTGTTATGGCTATGCCAATAAATATAGCTAACAATAAATATGTGCACCAATAAATGTATCTAACAAGCATTTCTATAACCAGTTCATTTCAACTTCAGGGTATAGTTTTCCCTACAGTTAGAGAAACTGACCCATCTCTGATGGCCAACTAATCTCACTATGAGGGTTAGAAACATAAGGGAACATGGTGAGCTGGAGGGCCTCCCGAAGAAGAAAAACCACACACTCGAGGCCGGGGTCAAAAATTCAGACACTTTCAAGGGTCCAGTGGGTAATAGAATATGTGAACCTACTGTAGTAAAATGGTTAGGAAGTGATGTGCTGGCCAGCTGGAGAATGCACAGCCAAATCACATTTCAAAAGAAATACCACACTGGTTGAACCAACCGGCTACATTCACTCCACTGTGATACCCATTTGGAATCCTTATTTTAAAGCAGTCCTATGTTAAAAGGATTAAAAGGAATAGTGTTTGTTTGGGGTGAAGATTTCTGAGTTTTACTTCTTTTTGCTTTCACTAAGTAGATATTTAAAGCAAAAAAAGTTTAGGGAAGCCCAGTCCAGTGGATGGACAAGGAGTAACCAGGAACTTATCTGAAGCTTCCCCAAGTTCCCCCGCCTCCTTCTCCTTCTCACTGGTTTGCCACGGCATCATGACTTGTCTGTCACTAAGCTAAATGTGGTTGTGTTGGGAGAGTGGGAGAGGATGTCAGTCTATTATAGTAGCTTCGAGAACACACGTGTGAGCTGACTACCTACACCTGGCTCATGAGAAACATGAAAAAGCATCATGTGCTTGTACAGCAAAGGTATTTCAAAAGAAATTAAAATATCTGGCCAGTTAAGGATACTGACAGCATTGGAACCTAGGAAATAGCAGGTCTGGGGAATAAGGATGGCCAGGTGGCTGGTGACGGGGAGTCAGTGAAACTCAGATAACTAAACTAATGTTAATGACCATCAATTCTATGCTACGTACTGTGCTTGGTGCTGGGGATATGGAACTAAATAAGCACATACGGCAGACTTGTAGCTAACTACAATATTTCATCAACCCTGTGACTTGCTGTGTTTCATATTTAGACATCTTTGAAATTGATGGTACTTCACAATTTTATTGGCAGTGTTTCTTTTTCCCCCTTCTCCAGTGGGGCATAAAATAATTATGTTAACAACAGAACAAATATAGTAAATTACTTTGACATATTACTACTGACTAGGAAGAATAATGGTAAATATATATTGTATGTATAATAGTGAAATATTGAAAACTTTTAGTCAGGGGAATAACATGAGACCACTGTATCTGTTCTTCCTTTCCTCTTGCTTGCTCTCTCTCCTCTTATTCAATAAACATTTATGGAGCACATTCTATAAGCCAAGTTCTCTGTTAACCCCTAGGAATTTAATGGTGAAAAGAGACATAATTATTAATCAACTGGATCTAATTGACATTTATAGAATACTTAATCTTCTCCAGTTCACATGAAACATTTGCCAAGATAGACCACATTCTGGACCGTAAAATATTCCAGACCAAATTTAAGAGAATAAATATCATACAAAATATTCTCTCAGACCATAATGGAATTACACTAGAAAATAATAACAGGAAGATAGCTGAAAATCTCAAAATATCTGAAGACCAAATAACACTCTTCTAAATAACATATAAGTCAAAGAATATGTTTCCAGAGAAATCAAAAAGTATTGGAAAAAATAAAAGTACAACTTATCAAAATGTGTGGGATACAGTAAAAGCTCTGTTTTAAAAAAAATAGACAAAGATCTGGTCTCATGGAACTTACAAACTAGATGGGGAGGCTGGCGGAAGACCAAGGTAACAAAAAAAACATTTTAAAGAATAAAAAAATTGTAATTAGAGCTGTGTTAAAGAACACAGTGTATGTGACTATTTGTTAAAGGGGTCAGAGAAGGTAAGACGCAAGTTGAAATCCAATTGTTGGGAGGAGAGGAAAGTCTTCCAGGCTAAGAGAATAGTATGTATGAGACAGAAAATGCTTAGCCTGTCTGTGGAAATGAAAGAAGGTCAGTATGGTGAAACCTAGCACAGAGAAGAGAGTTTTGACATGATTTATAAGGGTAGACAGGGGTTAGATTATACAGGACCTTATAGACTTTGGAAAGTATCGACAGAAGCCATCAGAGTTTTTAATCAGGAAAATAGGATCTGATTTATATGTGGAGATAAAGCTCCAGGGCCAGCAGAAGAGGCATTTGGTTACTGGGGCAGGCCTGACTCAGAACTAAGCAGAGGCAGCCACCTGAACCCCCACACCAGGCTGCCAGCGGAGCATGTCTGAGGAATCGAATTTCTGGGATAATTAGTGTTCTCAAGTGGGTTTGACTGAACATCCGAACACTGGGCTTTGGGAGTGAATATAGTATGTTAATTCTTTTTTCTTTATCATCACCTGAGGATACTTTTTCATTGTTTTCAGAGAGAGAGAAAGGGAGGAAGGAAGGGAGAGAGAGAAATATTGATGTGAGAGAAGCATCGAATGGCTGCCTTCCATACATGCCCAGTCTGGGGATTGTACACACCTGGACCAGGGACTGAACCCACAGCCTAGGCATGGGCCTGACTGGGAATTGAACCCACCATCTTCCAGTTACAAGATGATACTCCAACCTACTGAGCCACACCAGCCAGGGCAGCATGATAGTTCTTAAATTCAATCCAGAAGGCTGGCGAGACTGCCTGCAATTACATAGCCATGAGAGGTATTGGTGCAAAGGACACTAACCTATAGAACTTTCTTGCTTAGAACTCATAACAGGTTTGAGCAGGAGCAAAATTTGGTGTCACACTCTGCTTCAAGCTCACCCTGAATGTCCCCTTCAACTGTTAAAATTGGTCAAGTTGGGAAAGAGAAGAAGGTGGCTGGTGACCAACAAAAGCAAAGGTAACCAGCCCAGATGTGTCCATTTCAGTAATCCCAGCCATGGCCTTGTTCCTTTGGGAAGAAATAGACTTACTACAGCAACAATGACTATATCTGAGCTGGATTTTGGCCTCCAGGGTGGGAGAACCCTTCAGTGGGTTCCCAAAGAGCTGGCTGCCAAGGAAGGGGGACTCTCAAACCCCACCAAATAGGTCTATTAATTGATTATTGGAGCACATGATGAGAAAGTAACTTGGACCCGATGTCACAACCATAGAAAAGCTAGACATGGCATTGTAGAGAGTCGGAGGCAGAATAAATTCCAGAGAGCCAATGAATGAAGTGCCAAGGAATTATGGGGAAAATGGACATTTTATTGTACAGTACACTCAAGAGAGCCCTCAGGAAATGATAGTCACAATATTTGATATCTTTAGCAGGGTACTGGGTCAAAGATATGTCACATATCTCTCAACTAGGTCATAGTATTTTTTTAAAAAGGGAACCCATCGCTTGCAACGACAGAGCTAAGGCATGCTTGAGTTGGGGGTAATCTCAGGAAATCAGAGAGGGATCAGACAGTGGAGCCACTT
This sequence comes from Macrotus californicus, assembly GCA_007922815.1. NCBI lineage: Eukaryota > Metazoa > Chordata > Mammalia > Chiroptera > Phyllostomidae > Macrotus > Macrotus californicus. The sequence continues at coordinate 14,009 of VMDR010009205.1, forward strand.
GGGTTTTTCAGAATGTCAGATTCGGTTGGCACCTACAGATCCTCTTGCTCTCAGATTAAGCAAGGACATTTGAGCTGAGAGTTGGATGAGCCAAGAGAAGCAGGCTGGGAAAAATCAAGGCAGGTAGAATAACATGTAGTAAGGTTGTGGAGCTGGAAGGAGCATCATGCAATAACAAAATCTAAAAAGCTAGTGGCACTGGAGTGCAGAGAAGAAAGTAAGAATAGAGACCCGGGAGGTATGGGTGGAAAACAGGAGAACAGACCGCACAACAAGCTAGGGGCTCATCTAGCAGGGGAGAGAAACAGGCAGAGGGCCTCCTGACTCACAGCCGACACTGCCCCGCTTTTCTCCTTAAGTGGGTTGCCTCCTAACTTTGGTGGAGGAGACGGTGGTTAGTGAGAAGAGAAGAGCTCTGAGGATAGGTTGGGATTGCAGTTTCCCCCAATTAAGCCTTAGATGAGGCCACAGCCCTGGAGGACACCTTCGTGGCAGCCTGTGAGACCCTCAGAAGAGGACTCAGGCTGTACCTGAACTCCAGACCCAGAGAAACCGTGAGACAACTGTGTGCTGTTTCAAGCTGCTAAATTAGTTACGTAGCATGGAAAATGAATACAGTGCTCTGAAGGGGAGCTGCCTTGTCCCCACCTACAGGCAAATCTGAAGTCCTGTATAAGAAATCTTACCTTCTCGTCATACTCTTTCTGAATGTGTTCCTCTGGCTGAATCCAGCGTAGTCTCTTTGCTTAAGACTCAATTTTTGGATCTCTCCCTGCTCCTAGTGGTAATGACATCTTCTTTGAACTTTTGCTAGGTTTCTGGGCCACTGTTTCTCTGGACAATGTTTTTGATTCTGCTTTCCCCCAAGCCCCACCCTTCCCACACCACCCTCCCCACATTCACTATCACAGTAGTTGCTCTCTCTGAAGCCCTTGCCAAATTCTGGCTTGCTGGTTTAGATTTCTGGGCCTTGTGCTTACCCAGGATGGTGGTTTAGACAGGATGGCAGAAAACATATTGAAGACAAGGAAGAGATTAGAAGTTAAAATACTAGTTAAGAGGATATTATAATAGCACAATGTGGAGAGCAGGACCAATAAAATGGCATTGGTCCATTCAAGATAGCATCAGGTGTATAAAACAAACTGGAATCACTCATGTCAACCAAGACAGCTGCCAGTCAATCTTGACACTTTGGTTCAAGAGGGAAACTACCTAAGTCAGAGCAGATACATCGGGCAAGGAGACACACCCTAGATATCTGTACACGTGATCAGAACAGCCGTGTCTGCAGAGTGGGACTGCCCATAGATGGGCTTCTGGGCAAATTCCACACCTGGCATCAGGGGTGCCAAATATTTATCAAAAAGACCCAGAAGGGTGGAGCACACCACTTTCAAGGTAAGACTGAGCAGGCTCCAGACCACTGCTGAGACTGCTGAGCTCCACACACCAGGGTGCTGCTACGTCACGCTGATCTCCCTTGGCGTCAGCCACTGGAGGCTCTGCCCTGTTGAACGGAGGAATTCACCTGCCTTGCTGCCTACCTGGCTCTGGAGATCCTTTCTTGCAGGATGCTGACAACTCCCTTGCTCACTGTGCCATCTCCTGGGCCTGCAGACTGAGACTCTGGGACTTGGGTTCGTTATCCCCCATGGATTGCTGTGTGTGTTGTATTTCACTTAGATTGCTACAGTGTGAGTAGGATATTAATGTATGTTGATGTTCTACTTTGAATGAACCTGGATTCAATAAAAGCTGAGTGAATAACATAGTTACTCTACATGACTCTTGTCTATTCCTTGGTACCAGGCCCCTCAGCAGGCAGCTAGCCGAGGAGTTGCCTGGATGACTTATAGGAAAGACTGTATCATGAACAAATGCTTGAGACACACAGAAGAGATGATTGGAGTCCATAGGAATGGAGAGGAAGGGAAAGATTCAAGACACCCTTCCTTTGGAAATAATATTGACAGGACCTGGTGAGGTTGAGTGGTAATGGAATGAATGGTCCTAGATGATGATGTCATGTAAATAGACAGCTTGGGTGACTAGGTTGAAGGCAAGATCATAGCCATGCCTGGAATAGTCTAACTCTCACCAATCCCTTTTCAACTAAGATGGCACACAAGTAAACCTGCACCAGGAGAGATTTGAAAAGTGTGAACACTTAATCTCTAGAATTTATCCTGCTCCCATCACTGACCTAGCTCTACCAATTCCTAGCCATATATCCCACAAGTTACTTAACCTTACAGGGCCCCAGTTTTTTTCCATGGAAATGCTAATGGCACATAACTTATAGTCTTGTGAGAATTAAATGATGTTCTTCACATAAAGTGCTAGGCATGGTGCTTGGCACACAGAAATGTTCAAAGTATACCAGTTCATATTATTAAGATGTGCCCTTCTGGAGGATTTCCTACTGCTTTGAGATCTCTTTGTTTAATTATAGGAGTCCTCCCTTATCCAAGGAAGATACATTCCAGGGCCCTCAATGGATACCTAAAACCATGTATAGCAGCAAATATTATATATACTATGTTTTTCCTATATGTATATACCTATGATAAAGTTTAATTTATAAATTGCATATTAAGTGATTAACAAAAACAATAAAATAGAATAATTATAAGAATATTCTGTAATAAAAAGTTAGGTGAATAGGTGTCTGTCTCTCTCTCTTTCTCTCTCTCTCTATCTCTGTCTCTCTGTTTCCCTCCCTCCCTCCCTCCCTCCTAAGTGACTCACCAGCGGGGAGTGGCTACAGCGTAGAGGCACTGGACAGCGGGATGATTCACATCCCTGGTGGGATGGAGCAGGGCTGCAAGATTTCTTCATGCTACTAAAAATGGCACTCAACTTAAAACGTATAAATTATTTATTTCTGGAATTTTGCATTGAAAATTATTAGACTGCCATTGACTGAGGGTAACTGAAACCACAAAAAACAAAACCCGGGATAAAGGGGGAATACTGTATGAATTTCATCTTCTGGTTTTCACTGAGCTCCTAGGTTAGACTTGCTTTGACTTTGGCACTCACCTGGTTGTTGGACATGACAGCCAGCCCCTGACCATAGATAAGGAACCCCTCTGCCCCTGGTCTTTTTCTTCACTTTGTGCTTCCCCTGGGTCTATGGGACTGAATGCCCAGGCCTGCCTTTCTTCTAGATCTGCCAACAGGGGAGAGAGTCAACAAGGGAAGACAGAAAGAGAATATGAGTTTGTGAGGAATAAGGGTAGTTTCTCTAGGAGTCTGTTTCTAGAAAATCCAAGAGAACTTTCCAGAGTAAGCAGTGTTTATACAGATCTAGAGTTCAGGAGAGAAATCAAAGTACAGTTAGCCCCCTATATGCATGGGTTTCACATCTACAGTTTCAACCAACTGCAGATCTTCAGATCAAGATATTTTTTTAAAAATTCCAGAAAGTTAAAAAAAAAAAACTTGAATTTTCCATGTACCAAGCATTGCGCTGAATCCATGCAAATGAAGTGATGTGTAGGCATACTCTGCTGTAACCTATATGTAAATATAGGTTATAGGTTAAATGCAACTACTATACCATTATTTTTAAGGGACTTAAGCATCCATGGATTTCGGTATCAACATGGGTCCTGGAACTAATACGCTGAGAACACCAAGGGGTGACTATAAGTAAATTCGGAGTTATTAATTAATGACAGTGGTATCTCTAAAGCTAACGGAGGTGATAGATTGCAAGAAGAAAGAGGTTATAAACTACATCAAATACTGCACAAAAACCAACAGCATAAAGAATGAAAAAAGACCATTTTGGCAACTAACCAATCAGCATTTGCTGTTTGCAGTTTTGCAAAGGACATGGCTCCTGTTCTTTTTTTTTTAAGACAAATTTCAGAATTAGCAGCAGTTGTATAGTGCTCCCTCTAAAAGCTCATGTGGTCTTACTCGTGCATTACACTACCCTCAGCAGCTTAGGAAAAACTACTATGTTCAGATCATAGTAGACTTTTGCAAGAATTTTCCAAGACTCCAATTTCAAACACCACTTGAGCATGTATTTTCTCTCATAAAATGCAATAAAATGAATTTTAAAACTTTAAGTGACCTCATCAAGATTCTAACTAAAATTCTAGTAATATAGCCTCAATTTTTTTTTTTTTTTTTAGATTTTATCACCTCAGAAGATGGCTGTGCCTGTGATCGCGAGTGGAGAACAACAGAACTGGATTGGGGTGTGCGTTCTGAACGGCTGGGCAGGCCCACTCCAGGGTCAGGTGGCTCCTCTGTCTCCTCAGTTCATGCAATTCTAATTCATGCCTCAGCAAAATTACTGGCTACTCAAGTTCTAGACATTCAGGTCACCCTCAAATGTGCAAAACTGTGAATATTAAATCCATGACTAATTAAAGTCTATTATATGCTCAATTTTTTTGATGATGTCCTGGAAGGTGACACTATTTCCCACAAAATACTAGAATACTGTGCTGAGTGAACACAGTGCTTGGAGAGGGACATGTCTATCCTGAGAACTCATCCCAAATTAAACCCTCCCTGAGAGTGATTATTTTGTACGCCACATTTCTAATGCCCTTCTGACTTGATCCTATAGTGTTTGAAAAGACAATTCTGGGACAGGTTTTTCTCATTTCAAACTTACAATATAAGCGAGTTTTGAGGAAGCTTTAAGGCAAGTAAGAAAACACACACTTGAGTGTTACTGGTAGGAAAGTTTTTGATTCTTCTCTCTCCTTTTCTGTCACACACACGTGCGCACACACACTCACCACTCACCTAGCCTGGCCCAGGGAGCCCCGCATGGGCCCTCTTCCCTTCCTGGCCTCCCAGTTCTTTTTCTGGTTCTTCCCCAGGGCCAGCAAAATTTCTGGGGCTCTCCAGACTGCACAGCTGGTGACTGAGGAGTGAAGACCTGGGGACCGTGCTGCAGCAGTGGTCGATAAGAATTTTAAAAAACGGAGTTGTTCCAAGAGGCTACGTATCTGAAATTCAGTGGCATTACCGATGTTACTTAAATCAAGTTGGTAGATTAGAAATGTAGATCAGGTTTAGGCTCCATTGGAATTTAGGTCAACCTCAAACAACATATGGGAAGCAAAAAAAAAAAAAAATCTCACTTTTCTCAGGGGACACAAAGGACACTACCTTCCTTCAAGTGACTAGTAGAACTAGTAGGTTATAAAATTGAGACTGTGATTTTTCATGGACTCTTAAAATTGCATGTGACTAATTCCCTACTCAATCTAACGATTTTAATCCAAAAGGTAGTATTTATTGGAAGGATGCTGGATAGCTCATAAACTGAAGAAATAACTGCAGAAAGGAGGAAGCTCCAGTCCCTAAAGGTGAAATCACAAAATTCGCAAGCTCTGCCTTTCATTTCTTTTTCCCTCGTTGGTCCTGGTTTCCCTTTCTTAGGCATTGCTCCAGAGTGGAAACTTGCCCATTAGCCCTAAGGCCACATTCTTTCAGTGCAAGGAACACAAAGAAAAAGAAAAAGAGAAAAAGAGGCTTCCCTGTCAGTTTCAGCCAGAAAACGCCTGGACAAGGCCTCTGGTCTGGCTTTGCTCATGGGCCAGTCCTTGGCCTGATCACTGCAGCTAGAGAATGGCGGTGCTGTGTTCACCCCAGACTGAGATGGAGTCATGTGACTATGCGTGTACCAGCAGGAGAGGAAGAGGTGCTGAACAAAGAAAAGCCCTGAGAGACATTTCAAAGACACCAAATCATAACTTGATGCCAGGCAATGTGCTCATGTCACAAAGTTAAATATTCCTCACGCTCTCAAGGGCCCCATGCCTCTCATCATCTAAATCTACAATTGATTTCCCAATTATTATTTTTGTCCATAAAAACATTCAAAATTATTTAAGGTCTGCTCCTAATTGTTTAATTTCTTCAGCTTCAGTACAGTTTAACATTTGTGGTGGATGTTGTGCTTGGCTCTCTCAGTACATCATCCAACCTCTTTTGAGAATTCTTCACTCCACTGCAGTCTGGAAAGCAAATTCTTTACTTCCCAGACTCCCTTGCTCCTAGGTTCTGGTATGACTTAGGCTCTGCCAAACAGAAGCACTGATGGGAAACTTGAACTTGGAACTAAGTTAAGTGGAGAGAGAGGCAGGGCTTGGAATATTCATTTTGTTTGGACAGATTGCAACATCCATGGCTTGGTCTGGAGCCAGCATCTGTGACAGCATCTGCTCAACTTAGCAGATGGCTTCTGGGTCACAGCAAGAGAAGCAGCTCCACTGGTGGCCGAGTTCTACATTGTGGCTTTGGGGTTTGTTCCTGGAAGCTTACATTAGCACGTGTTTGTTAAGCCTACCCGTTGATTGTGTACGTCATTTAATAGCCTGAAATAAATCCTTTTCTGATTAAAGGGCTTGAGCGAATTCTGTTCTCTGTGATTGAATCCTGACTGACACAACATAGAAATTACTTTTGAAAAATGTCACTGGTCTCTTTGTTTTTCTTTTTCATCTTTGTAATTACATGTACACAAAACATAAAATGAGGTTGGCATTATTTGTTACATTCAATGAACACATTAGTTGTTCAGATTGACAATATCAGGTAAACTCCAACATAAGTAATTTATGTTTAGCTCTGGATGTTTAAGAAATTGACATGATTCTTCTAAATGTATTTGTGGGATTGCCTTTAAACAATAGATCCTTACTGAATGTGATATTTTACATTTTTAGTAGAACTTATGATTTCTTTTGTGTGTTATAGATAATTTATATACAACTAAGTCATGATATTCCTTTAGATTAATGGCAATGAATATAAACATATAACTCTCAAAAGTGGAAATAAGTAAAAACATCCAATCAATGTATCAGTGTATATTTTCAGTCTTATTAGTAATGAAAGAAATGCAAATTTCAAAAAAAAAGACATGTGTTATGGTGATTTACCTCTTAATGAAATGAGCAAAGAGAAATCAGCAGGAATACAGGATGCTGGCTAGAGAGCAGCGGACTGCCCCTCACATACAGAGAAGGGCAGACAGGGGAGGGCCCCGGGGTTCTGTGTGGCTGCAGGAACTGGAGACAAGCTCAGGTTACCTTAGGTGGCAGGAATTTATCAAATAGATGTGAGAGGACGGAGGAAAAACAGGAAATGTAATCAGTCCTCAAGTCACCCCGAATGTTCTTCAGGATCCAGCGGTCCTAGTGGTCTGACAGCAATTTTAGTTGCTTGGTAAGAACTTTAGTTGTTCCCACAGAAGCTGGGATGCAATGCTTCCTCCTCTAGTGTCAGAATGGTGACTCAGGACTTTCTAAAGCCTGACTCCAACTGGCTGAATCAAGAAAGGAGTTCACTGGTTCTTGACTGGAAAGTCCAAGGGCAGGGTTTGCTCAGGATAGCTGGATAATGGGGCCTCCATGGGGTATTCTCTCTATCTCTGTCTTTCTTTGTCACCTCTGCTTTCCAATGAATTGGCTTAACTTTAGAGCAGGCTCTCCCCATGTGGTGGCCCCCTGGTGGGTTACTTAGCACCTCAAATCCTCAGTTTCCTCACTCTAGAAAAATGGAGCTATAAGCCACTTATAAGATCCAATGAAATAGAGTATACATATGCTAAGTGAAATAAGCCAGGTGGTGAAAGAGAAATACCATATAATGTCACCTATAAGTGGAACCTAATCAACAAAACAAACAAGCATGCAAAATAGAAGCAGAAACATGGAAATAAAGAACAAACTGACAGTGACCAGAGGGGAGAGGGGAGGGGGATAACAGGGGAAAGAAGGGGAAGGGTCAAGGAATATGTATAAAGGACCCATGGACAAGAACAACGAGGGGTGGGGATTCAATTTGGAAAAGGGGATGGGCAGGGTGGGGGAGAGCAAAATGGGGGAAAAATGGGGACAACTATAACTGAACAATAATAAAAAATTTTTCTTAAACCGACAATGTTTCAGAGAAATTTTTTAGTTATTATGAGCTCAGTGGTTTGCTTTAAAATAGTCATTCTTTTAACTTGGCATCTATATCATCTTCCCTGTTTCTGATTATTAATAAAATGGTATTGATTTTATTGACAGGACTGTCCTGCAATTTGACACATAGTGGGAAAAATATTCTCTTTACTAAGAATATCAAGAATGAGGGGCATTGCTATTCCATTATAAGTTGGTATCTTAGAAACTGAATTCTGGGTTCCTAGGTGTCTCAGGGACCACAGTGTATTGGGGGAGGGAGTGCTGGGAGGCAGGCGGCAAGAACTGAATGAGCGGGGTTGCCCCACTTAATCAGAGCAGCCTCGCTTGTGCGTTTTCTACATCGTGATTCTAGGTAAGATTTTACATCAGAAAGGAGTGTAGTAATATCAAAATGGCAGTAGCTTTGGCAGCAAAAGAGAAGAAACGAGCCAAATGAAGACTGACCTCATTCAATCAGTACAAAATTAAACACCCCTTGACCACATCTGGAATCTGATATTAAAAAATTGATTAGTTATAGCCCAAAGTTGTTCATGCTTAACTGTTTTAAGCCCAAGGTGGTAGACTCCCTCTTTCTCTTTGCTCACACCTGGGGCTAAGGGCTCTGGGAAGCCTTGGAAATGGAAGAGCTCAACCAACACACTTACACTTGTGGCAGACACCATTATTAGCCATCATAGTGTGCATAGTTCCATCCAGTGAAGGCAGACACCATTATTAGCCATCATAGTGTGCATAGTTCCGTCCAGTGAACTGTGCGTGGGGGTAATGTGTGTTATTCAGTGCGGAGGTGAGGGAAAGCTGATGCATCATTCTCTGGACTTTCTCTTTTCCTGCCAAACCATGATGAGCTTCTGTCACCCTGAGTCTCCAGTGGCTGCACAGGGCACTGGACCCTGCCCATCTACAAGGGCTATGTACCCTGAGCGAGCAAGAACTCTGTATTCTGAACCTTAGGGTTGCCCTGTTACAGTAGCATAACCTAACATCCACGGAAAAGAATTCTGGCAGCTCCAGGAAGATTTTTCAGGATGGGAAATTCCAAGGGGCTGGATGGAAATGGATCAAGCCAGGAGTGTCAAGTGAAATGAGGGTGATGTGAAGACGGGGAGCAAGTAAAAGAACAGCTAGCTGACGAAGCCGTGTGATTTAGTGGAAAACGCATGCACTTTGGAGTCAAATAGATCCACCTAGTGTTCAAATTTAGGTTTCACTTTTTATTTTCTCTTTGCCTTTGACCAGGTTGCCAACCTCTCTCGCTTTTCTCGCCAATAAAACAGAATAACTACACTACATGATCAGTGAAAAGATTACATTATATACACATGTGCATATGGTTAGTACTTAGCAGAGCATCTCACAGTTGTTAAGTAATCAATAAACTTAGGGCCCTTTCTGTTACTTCACTTTCCTCAAATATTATTTCTAAGCTTGGTAGTTGATAAGTTTTGATTTCACAGAGTCTACAATGGGGAAGGTGTTCAGCATTCAAGTTTAAAGTCCTCACTGCAAGGTCTGCATCCTTCATATCCCTGGGAGAGCTTCGATGTGAGAAGGGAATGCTGCCAAAGCCTCTGTCTTATTGCTTTATTTGTAGTGCACTTGAACTCTGAACAGGGAATCATGGCCGGGTGACAGAGTCTAAAGTCTGAGCAAGGGAGAGCTTGTGAGAGAGCATTCTAGAGGCCAGTGGCAGTGTTCTTACTAACGTTTCAGCTCCCTTCTGCCCCGTTCCTACGAAGCCACTCCGTTCCTGCCTTTTCAGTTGTCATGTATAGCAGCCTTCGTTCAGTCTGTTTGGTGCATTCAGCTCCTTCCATCCTGACCTTCAAGAAATATTTTAAATAAGCTCTATTCAAAACTAAAGAGGAACCATCACATCCAAAAATATAAAAGCAAAGAAATGCATGAGTTTGCTGGACAAGAAACTTGCCCCTGAGCAAACTGGGATCACTCACTGACACTTGGAGGCCTTGGAGGCTGCGGCTATGCACTGACCCCTTCTGCCAGCACTGTGAAATTACCTGGTCCGAAAGCCCTGTCTGTTCCTGAATTTTAGTGAAAAACTTCCCATGATCCCATCTTGGTTGGATGTGGGGCCGGGTGTTAATTTTATATTACAAAACACCCTTGACTATGGAGAATAGGCGGAACAAAATATATTTTTTGAAAGTATGCACAAGATTAGCGAAAAATAGTTGAGATTTACTGTTTCAGTGCCTTGAACACTAATTCTGAAAGTTAGGAGGCTGAGAGGGAAGTGAGAGAAGCCTGAGTATCGTAAGAAAAAGGTCCCAGGGGTCCTGCAGCACAGCAGCCTCACTAACTTGTAGCACTTGTTCAGTGTGAGCGTTTGTGACCTCATTTACCCTCAACTGTTTAAAGATGGGCATTTTTGAGGGGAGATTTCATTCAGGCTTAATGTTTTAAGGGAGCGTAGAATGGTTGATTTTAAAAAGCAAGGGGAATGTTTTAATGTGGAGAGCAGCAAATCTTTGGGGTCCAAGTCCCCCTGGGTAAGGGGGAGTGGGGAAGTTTCAAGGAGCCATCTATATCCCCTTCCTTCTTTGAGGTGTCTCCTAGTGGAACCCCTCTCCACTTGAAGCAGAGTTGTTCGGCCCACTTGCGGAGACAAGATGATGGACACCCCTTGAGTCCAACCGGGGCGGAGCCCGCCCAGGTTTGGTGGAGAAGTCAGCTCCCATCCGGCCTGAGTCTCGGGCTGGAGCACCCACCTGCTCTGTCCTGGTGCCCAACCCTGGCGGCGCCGATGGCTACCAAGGAGAAACCATACGTCCAAAGACACACGCAGAGGAAATAGTTCGCGTTTAGAAATGAGTGCTCCTCCGCCCCCCAACCCCCCACCTCCTGCATTGCAGCCCTGCTGCTTCTCTGACTTGCATTTCAAAATGCAAGTCCCCTCTTGGGACGGGTGGTCTCCCTCGCGGGACCCCACCCCCCAGATCTCCCCTTTCCCGGCTCCCGCATCAGGCCGGGGCTCCCTCGCTCCAGTTGCGAGGTTTCGGGCCCACGAGGCACTCGCGCAGCCTGCCACTCCCTAGGCTCTACTTTCACTTTCGGTCTCGAGGCAAAAGCAGGCGGCTGCAGCGCGAGGGTGAGCCGGCTGGGTCCGAGACCCCCAGGTATGGCGGAGGCATCCCGGGGCGCCCCGCGGGGAGGGGCTGCGCGGCTGGAGAAGCGCGAGATCTCGCCATCCTCCCTGCTTCCCCAGAGGAAGCCCGAGAGCTCCCGGCAGGGGGAGGAGAAAGGCCAGGGTCCTGTGACTCGACGCAGGGGTAGTCCTGGGCCCAAGTCTGACGGGTGGGGGCCCACCCTTGGGGCCCACCCGGCCGGGGTTCTTCTCCACTCGGAGAAAGCCAGGGGCGCGGGGCTGGCGCGCCTACTCTGCGAGCTGCTGGTGCCTCGCGGCTTCGGGGCAGGCGGGAGCCCGCCTGTGTGCTCCGCCCAGCGCCTGGGCTCCTGCCAGCCCCTCCGTCCACCCGAGACAGAAGGAAAAGTGGGGGGGGGGGGGGGTGGGGGGGTTGGAGCTACAACGGTACCTTGCGGATAGTAGCTAGAGAAACGAACGTGGCCTTGGCTTTCGTACTAGGCTCGGGGGTGGGCGGCTGGGACTTGCGACTAGATGTCCCAAGTGTCAATTCTCTCCGAGCTTCTGTATGTCCTACCAGCAACTGGCCTCACTTCGCTCTATCTCTAACCCGGTTCCATTCAGATCCCGCTCTCCTTTTGAGCAAGTTCATGTTTCCTGTGCGGGTGCCGTACTCGCCAGGTGGGCCTGCAAGTTAATTTCATGAAGAAGGAGAACAGCAGACAACATTTCCTTACAGTTTTCATAGAGATTCCTTGTGTAGGCCAGGTTCTGGAAGAAACGCTCTACCAAATGCCCACAGTATTTGCTCTCAGCTCAACCTAGCACATGGTCAACAATTAAAACAGTTTAAAAAATTGGCCAGAGTTGTCTGTTTTCCTAAGGAGTTGGAATTGTACTAATATCTAGCATATTTGCAGGTGGGCCTGAAAAAACAAACAAAAATCTAATGAGTTAAAAGAAAGTCGAATTAATTAAACGTTTTTATTGTTTACCTGCAGTGAGAAGTCATTATCAGGGCTTGTTAATTCCTTTGTTCAGAACCCTCAGAAGGAAAGTCTATCACCTCTCTGACGATCGATTCCACATTCCATAGTGTCCCAATAAAGGGGAGGGTGAGCTACCCCAGAACCAGTGGCCCCTTACTTACTGTGTGAGTGGGAAAAGGCAGAATTGCCAAAGGCAGCCTAAATAAAGTCCCCAAAGTATCTGGAACTCAGAGTAAGTGACTGTAAGTAAAGTTGGTCCTCTGTTACTGCTGCCCTTTCACTGACCACACTGACTATGAAAGATCAGGTGCCAGAGAAAAAGATTTTTTAAAACTCTAAGGGAGTACAGTCAAGTACAGGAAAATCCTTTAAACCCTTATCTCTGTGCTCTAAATCTGTGTATTCAACTGCCTTCTTGGTATTTCCCCTTGGATATCTCATAGACATCACACATTAAGCAAACTAAAAAATGGACCCTTGATTCCTCTCCCCTCCCTTTTAAATCTATTCCACCTCTCATCTTCTCTGTCTCAGTAGAGGGCACCTATGATCACTCATGTTCATTCTAGAAATCTGGCAGCAATTCTAATGTATCCTTTCCCTTACCCCTCACTTAGGATGCTGAATCCATTCATTTCCCAGTGTGTGTGTTTCTGTCCTCTCCCTCAGCTCCCTTCTTCTCTTTGCCGACACCACCCCAGTATAACACACTAGCTTACTTTGTGTAGATTACTTATTAACTGGTCTCGTGGCCTTCACTCTTGCTCCTTTCTGGTCCCCGCTGCTTCACACAGCAACCAGGGTGATTTTCTTAAAGTGTGAATTGGATTCTAAGACCTCCTAGCTCAAAACACAGTGTCCTCTCATTGCTCTTAGGCTAGCATCCAAAATCCTTAACCCTATGAGGCTGTGTACTGGTCTGGCCCCTGCCCACCTGTCCAAGGCACATCTCTCCTACTCATTCTGTGTGCTCCAGGTTCACTGGCCTTTATCAGCAGCACTCTCTTCTGCCTTTGAGCTGGCAGATAGGACTGCTGTTCCCCCTGTCTGGGAAACTCTCCCTCTCTCTCTTTTGTCAGCTAACATGAATTTGTCATTTAAATCTCAGCTAAAAATGTCAGAGAGCCCCAGTGTAAATTAGCCTTCCCTGTTATTCTCTTTCAGTATGTGTGTGTGCTTTTTGTCAGCTTGTTAACTCCCTGCCCCCTTTGAGGTCAGGGACCTGTGCTGTCTTACAGTGCTAGTGGTCAGCAAAACCCCTGACATGACATATGATAGGCCCTGAATAAATATTTCTGGAATGAGTGATTGAAAATATTTTAACTCTTTTAATCTTTACTACTATCTGTGAGAGAACTGTTAATCTCATGTTACACATGAAGAACATGAAGCTGGGATTAAATCACCTGTCCAAGGTCACGCAGTACATGGCAGAACAAGACCTCAAAGCCAGGTTTCCTTTTCTGACCATAAGCCATAGCTATGTATGTATGTATGTATGTATGTATATAAAATTAATAGACCTATAACTTTATCTGTATGTGTATGTATCCTGACATTTAAGCTGTCTGTATTCCATGCTCCACGCTGGTTTCCTGGCACTGCATCCTCCTTGGGACACAGCCATGTTCTTGGTTCCCTCCCCTCATGGATGCAACCCAGCGAAGCCTTTGATGTGAGCTCTCACTGACAACCACCTTAGCAGCCCATGGGCCTTGCTGTCGGCTCCGAACTAGTTGGAATGTTTAGATTTCCTCTCAGCTGTTGGTGAACACTCAGGGACTTTGCCTGAACTTACACTTTCACTGTACTCCCTGCCATCTTGGGTCACTGGCTAAACCCACTAAGCTGCTGCCATCAGAAATTCCAGATGGAAGCCTCACACATGTTCTGTTTACTTCTGGTCCCCTGACTTCAAGGGAAATCCATCATTCTCCCCTTGCCCTGGGAGGTAGGGGCAAGAACTCTACCATTTTGGTATTTAACTTTTATTGTTTTTCAAATTGCACCAATCCTCATCCTTTAGTAGGTTCCTAGCAAAAGACAAACAAAAACCCCACAACGACAAACAAAATTGTTCTTGTTCACATCTCTCTTCTGTCTTCTTTGGGTGGTGCCTTTTGAGCTGGGGTTGTGGAGTCTCTGTGGTTGACTGTCTCTACTGTGTTGTCCTTTCTGTTTAGCCTGCAAATCCTCTCTGTGGGGAAGGGGAGGTAGTGCCTTGAACTGTTTTGGGGAAGGGAACAGGATGGAAAGTGAGGGGAGGGAGAAAGCATTCAGTGACCACACTCAACTAGAGTCCCCTCATGTCGGGCTCAAGGGATAAGCCCAAGGTTTGGAAAGGATTATCTAGGAGCTTTTCAGCGTAGCTCTTCAACAGAATTTCTGGGAAGCTTAAAGAAGTTCTGATTGCCTTCACTTCATCACCATAGATTCCAGTTTAATTGTTCTAGATAGGGATCTCGTCAAGAGTTATTTTAAAAGTCTCAAGGTGATATTAATATACAGCCAGAGTTGAAAACCACTGAATGTAGGGAAAATCCCATGCATCACGATCATTTCAAGGGTCCACAGTGCAGCATTACCACTTTTCTCATCTGATCTAAATGTCCGTGCAACAGAGGAGTTGGATAGAATTAGGGCCATTACCTGGGCTCACCTGGCAGAGACCCCTCCTGGCAAACACCCATTGGAGAGACATCTTTGTCTAAGACAGAGAAAGAAGTATGCTGGGTTCTCAGAGCCTGGGTTGCCAACTCCCCTAAGATTCACATTCCTTTTGTGTCCTATGGCCTTTAACATAAAGTGCAAAATATGGTCTGCAGCCTGACTCCCAGGATGTTTTCAGCATAACCTCGGACTCACTCTTCTCCTTGCTTGTGAGTAATCATTCTCCAGCAAATCCTCCTGGGGCTCCCTCAGTCCACATTGATTGACCAAACAACCCTCTTTCTCCCACTGTGCCTCAGCCGCCGCCCTGCCTTACTCCATCTTCAGTGAACACTTCTCGTGCCCTCCCTTCATTTCCAAATCTGACCGAATCTTTCAGACCACACTCAAAAGCTGGTCTTGCAGGGAGACGTCCCAGAGTCACTGCGGCCAGGCCACTCTCTTCCTTCAGAAACATCATTCCGTTTTCCCCTAGCACCCTTTTTTATTATTCCTATAGGACCCCACACTTTCTGCTGTGTTCCATTATTTGTAAATGAATGAGTCTGCCCTTCTGGGTTTTGAAGTCCTTGATTGTGGGATTATGTCTTGTGTATTATCATATTCCACACAGTGCTCTGCACGTGGCCTTCTATGTAACAGGCATTCAACACGTGTCTGTCGGATTGATTGTAAGAGAGAATCCAGGTGATAGGTGTGTTTGTCATACACTATGATGAAAATCACCACAAGCATTTCAGGTAATTCCTGGCTATATAACTATTACATTCACTTTGGGCATGGCAACTTGATACAGATCCAATGTTATTAAAGGTTACTGTTATGGATACTTGTTTTCTTCCTCTTGCTACGCAGAATCTACATCCTTTTGTGCTTCTCATGTTTTATGGAGTCTCTGCTTTGTAAGCTTTGTGAGAAGTAAGGCTTGTCTCTCACTGTAGACGCTACAAAGTCCCGATTCTTGCTTTCTCCACCTCCTTGCCCGGTAGTGTGGACACCTCACCTCGGCTCCAACAATCATGGTTGAAAGTCAGGACTCTGAAGCTGAAACAAGTAATGCCCAGCTGCAGGGGAGTGGAGAACTCACTGTTGTGGTGGCTGCTGCTGTGTCAAGCATCTGATCTCCAGGGTGGTAGGGCGGCTTCCTCCAAGGCCCAGTGTGGGTGGGGAGAGGTCATCTGGTCAGATGCTCCTCTGATGCGGTCCTGGCTGTTCTGCTGCTTTCAACCAAGAATGCTACTGATAAAATTAAACTTTGAAAACCAGAGGGCGCCTTTGAGTAGGTGTTAATGACTGTTGCTAACCGTAAACTTTTTTCTTCTATGAATCAGTAACATCAGGAAGGTAATTTTACTTTTAGGAAAAGACCTAGTACTTTTGAAAGTCTGCATCTACATTGGCCAGTTCTGGGTGGATACATTCTGAAATCATGCTGTCCTGA
This sequence comes from Macrotus californicus, assembly GCA_007922815.1. Taxonomy (NCBI): domain Eukaryota; kingdom Metazoa; phylum Chordata; class Mammalia; order Chiroptera; family Phyllostomidae; genus Macrotus; species Macrotus californicus. Next base: position 30,173 of record VMDR010009205.1, read on the forward strand.
TGATATTTTAGTGACTCTTTTTTTTTTTCTTGCTTTTTTTTTTTTTAGGGTAGCTTGAGCAAAGAAGATGATATCTCTGTCCAGCAAATGGCCGCTTGGAACCATGTCATTTCTGTCTTCCTCACTGTTGATTCTCTTAATTGGGTCCACCCCTTCCTGGTGTCAGAGTAGTGAAGTTACGTCTCCAAAAGCCAGTAATGGGACATCGTTTCCTTGGAATGAAATGAGACTTCCTGAGCACATCATCCCAGTTCATTATGATCTCATGATCCATGCAAATCTCACCACTCTGACTTTTGAGGGGACCACGGCCATAGACATCACAGCCCACCAGCCCACCACTGCTATCATCCTGCATAGTGACCGCCTGCAAATATCTAAGGCCACCCTGAGGAAGGGAACTGGAGCGAGGCAGTCTGAAGAGCCGCTGAGAGTCCTGGAGCACCTGCCTTATGAGCAAATTGCACTTCTGGCTCCCGAGCCTCTGGTTGCTGGGCTCCCGTACACAGTCATCATTGATTACGCCGGAAATCTTTCCGAGAGCTTCCATGGATTTTATAAAAGCACCTACAGAACCAAGGAAGGGGAAGTGAGGTATTTTCTTCTTTTTTTTTTTAAGCTTCAAGTGCTGCCCACACTAAACTTATTATTTCAAATGGATTGTCTTTTAAAATTTCCTTGAAAGTTGAATTCTTTCTTTAGTTTGGCTTTTGCATCCTCTTAGCAGAGTTAAAAATGACCATAGTTTGTTTTCTGGATCTCATTTTTCATTCTGTTTTAACCAGTTTTCTTGCTTTCAGCTTTATCAGTGTAAATACTTATTTGTTTCTTTAATTAGATTTCCTGGACATTGTAAGCATCCTCACTTTTCTTGGCCTATGCATTAGTTTTCTAGGGCTACTGTAACAAAGTACCATGCACTGGGTGGCTTAAAACAACAGAAGTTTGTTCTCTCACAGTTCTGGAGGCTGGGAGTCCAAACCCAAGGTGTCAGTGTGCCTGGGCTCCAGTGTCTGACGGGACTTCTTCCTTGCCTCTTCCTTGCTCGTGGTGGCCCTTGAGCCTTGGCGTTCCTTGGATTGTAGCTGCACTGGGCTGGCCTCTGCCTCTGTTATCACACAGACACTCTCCAATTTTCCCTGTTCTTATAAGGACCCCAGTCATACAGGATTAGGGCCAAACCTGATGCCTCATATTAACATGAGTCCACCTGCAAAGACCCCATTTTCAAATAAAGTCACATTCACAGACACTAGGAATTAAGACTGCAATATACCTTTTTAGAGGACACAATTCAACCCACAATAGTCTGTTAGAGGAAATGCTTTCCTCTCAGTTAAAACTTTACAGGGATCCTCAGCTGCCTTGCTTTAGCTCTGTTTTTAGGGAGGTAATTTACTTTGGGAGATTTTATGCTAAATTTTAAAACGAAGTTTTTTTGTCAGTAGATTATACTAACTTACTTTTCTGATTACATATATACTATATATATTATATATACGTATATATGTATGTGTGTATGTGTGTGTGTGCATAAATATATATAGATAGATAGATAGATAGATAGAGAGAGAGAGAGAGAGAAATCAGATGCTACCAAAAAGAATTTTTAAGAGAGTAAAATTTATCACAATCACAGCTCCTAGAGATAACTACTACTTCTATTTCAGGGGACCATCCTTCTAAACTTCTCATTATGCATACACATTATTTTATGTAAGTGGACCAACATTATATTTTCTATTTTAGAAGAGAATTTTAAAAATATGTTGAGATGTTTTATGTGGATGACTTGCCACTATTCATCATTTTAATGCCTATTAAAATGTATGATTGTGCACTGATTTATTTAACTAATCATTTGTTGATGGAGATTAGGTTGTTTCCAACTTTATAGCATCAGCAACACTTGGATGAACATCTTTGTAAATTATTTCTTTGAAATAAATACCTAGAATTAAAATTACTAAGTCAAGGGGTCTACAAATGTTTGATTCCCTTGCCATACTCCTCACCTCTAACCAACCCTGTGTATCAGAAACCTCTTTAGAGCACAGGTGGCAAACACAAGGCCCATGGGCCGAATCCAGCCCTCCACCTTGTTTTATCCGGCCCGGCACCTTGTTTCTACCCGGCGGCAGTGCCGAGTTCTCGCTTAACTGTTAAGGATAGTTACATTTATACAGTCCTAAAGTTACATTCAGCCCTTTGAAGGCAACCGTGAGGCTGATGTGGCCCCCAGTGAAAATGAGTTTGACACCCCTGCTTTAGAGCCAAAAAGTCAACAGATATCTCCATTTGATTTAATTACATTGATAATTGAGGAAGTTGAGCAGCTTTTGATATATTTAATATTTGTAGGTTTTTCTTTTGTGAATGGCCTATTCATAACCGGTGTCTCCTATTGATTTGGTTGCTGGGTATATTTTTATTCATTTTAAGAGCTCATTATCTGACTCCTGGCCAAGATGAAGGCGTAGGTAGACACACTCCTCACACAACCAAAAGAAGGAAAACAACAAATTTAAAAACAAAAACAACCAGAACTGACAGAAAATCAAACTGTATGGAAGTCTGACAACCAAAGAATTAAAGAAGAAACACTCACGCAGACCAGCAGGAGGGACAGTGAGGACTCCAGCAAGGCTGCAGCTGGCTGACCTGGTGAGGTGGTGGCTGGCAGACCGGGCAGTCCCACATTCGAGAGCAGATAAACCGGGAGGAACAACTGGGGAGCGAGACAGACCGCACAACCCAGAGTTCCAGCGCAGGGATATAAAGCCTCAAACCTCTGATTGAAAACTCCTGTGGGGTTTGAGGCGGCGGCAGCGGGAGAAACTCCCAGCCTCACAGGAGAGCTCATTGGAGAGACCCACAGGGTCCTAGAACGTACACAAGCCCACCCACACAGGAATGAGCACCAGAAGGGCCCAATTTGCTTGTGGGTAGTGGGGAAAGTGACTGAAAACTAGCAGAGAGCAGAGGAAGCAGTGTTGCTTCCTCTGCTCTCTCTCTTACCCCTCCCCCACAAACAGCATCACAATGCAGTGACGTGGCTGCCCCGCCCTGGTGAACACCTAAGGCTCCGCCCCTTACTACGTAACAGGCGCGCCAAGACAACAAAAATGGCCCAAGTGAAAAAACAGATCAAAGCTCTAGAAAAAATACAACCAAGTGACAAAGAGATAGCCAATCTATCAGATGCACAGTTCAAAACACTGGTAATCAGGATGCACACAGAACTGGTTGAATTTGGTCACAAATTATATGAACAAATGAAGCCTATGTTAAGTGAAATAAAGGAAAATGTACAGAGAACCAACAGTGACAGGAAGGAAATCGGGACTCAAATCAACGGTGTGGACCAGAAGGAAGAAAGAAACATTCAACCAGAACACAATGAAGAAACAAGAATTCAAAAAAATGGGGAGAGGCTTAGGAACCTCCAGGGCATCTTTAAACGTTCCAACATCCAAATCATAGGGGGTGCCAGAAGGAGAAGAGGAACAGAAAGAAATTGAAAACTTATTTGAACAAATAATGAAGGAGAACTTCCCCAGTCTGGCAAAGGAAATAAACTTCCAGGAAGTCCAGGAAGCTCAGAGAGTCCCAAAGAAGTTGGAACCAAGGAGGAACACACCAAGGCACATATAATTACATGACCCAAGATTAAAGATAAGGAGAGAATCTTAAAAGCAGCAAGAGAAAAGGAGACAGTTACTTACAAAGGAGTGCCCATAAGATGTTCAGCTGATTTCTCAAAAGAAATCTTGCAGGCAAGAAGGGGCTGGAAAGAAGTATTCCAAGTCATGAAAGACAAGGACCTACATCAAAGAATACTCTGTCCAGCAAAGCTATCATTTAGAATGGAAGGGCAGATAAAGTGCTTCCCAGATAAGGTCAAGTTAAAGGACTTCATCATCACCAAGCCCTTATTATATGAAA